>CM060250.1:10062168-10369668 GCA_030684275.1 Acipenser oxyrinchus oxyrinchus | reverse complement strand
TAGCATGAATGTCTTAAGGTGTATAATTGTATGCATTTTGGAGCCAGGTAAAACAAGTGTCTGTATTTTAATGCTGATCATTTTACTTTTCAATAAAGCAGGAGTAAACACAAAATGATTTACAGGTTCCTTTGACTTTGCTTTTTTCACACTGATTTAAACCTGTGCCTATATTTTGCAGGTGTCATATGAAAACTGGGGCTACGGAGAACCCAATAATTATAACAATGCTGAGCTTTGTACTGAAATGTCACTTTCCTATCCGTTGTCTTGGAACGACCGTCACTGTGAAAGCTACACAAACTGGATTTGTAAAATTCGTAAAGGTAACGTTTATCAGGTCATCATCATTGCAGCTGAGCTCAGAAGGAAATTTTGCCATTTATACAGTCATGGGATTCATTTGAATGTTTATGCTGTGAAAAATATTTTCTTTTTAAAAAAAAGTAATTTTACATTCTTTATGAGCACAGCTCTTCCTTTGATTTTTATTTAAGAAAAAAAGCATGCAGTAAAAGCAAACTATTGCACACTTAATTGGCATAAGAAATAAAGAAAACAATCTGTCTGGTCTTCAGTTGGAACACATTGTGCTTTATTGCACACCACAATTCGCTGTGGTGTCTGTTTGCGCTACTACAATCTTTCTACAGCATGTGCAATTATTTGACATGCATGACTGTAAAAAGCAGCACATTGCAGCAGATCTGCGACCTATACTGTACAATTCAAGGTGAATGTCATAGAGCACCTGTCTCAAGAGGATATAAAGGGCTATTCCAAAGCTACAGTTCTTTATTGAATTCTTTTTTTATGAAAGGAGAAAGAAAATGAAAAGCATGCAACTTGAGAGTGCTTAGACATTGGATTATATTACTTGATTGTTTTGGCTCAAGTGTGCTACTGAACATAGTACACTTAAGAAATGATCTGTAACATTCATGCTTCATTACACAATTTACATTTGTTTATCCATTTAAAGTAAAAGTTTTTGGGCAAATATACCCCATTATTTAACGATAATTATATATACCAAACTTAAATGTATAATGCCATACAGGTGACATATCTTTAAACTATCTGATGATTTACATGTTCTTTTTACAGGAACTTTGTTAAAACCTGCCCCCACAATTTCTGAACCAGGTAAGTGAATTGTCTTATATTACTGAACGTAAAATATTTGTTTTGCATTCTTTGTTATGTAAAATATATTAGAGCATGTTATAGCCTGACATTATACTCCCAGCTCAGAAAACATACATATATTAATTAAGAAACAGCAGAACCATATCCTGTCGTTACTGACAGTTCTGGATGAGGAGTTGCTCAGAGTTTTCACAGATAACAAGCATGTTTGGTTTTGTTGATGCAAATGATCAAGTAGCAAGGTGGTCAGGTGGGTGGGGTCATATACATTCTGAAAGAGGGTAAGTAGCAAGGTGGTCAGGTGGGTGGGGTCATATACATTCTGAAAGAGGGTAAGTAGCAAGGTGGTCAGGTGGGTGGGGTCATATACATTCTTAGAGGGTAAGTAGCAAGGTGGTCAGGTGGGTGGGGTCATATACATTCTTAGAGTGTAAGTAGCAAGGTGGTCAGGTGGGTGAGGTCATATACATTCTGAAAGAGGGTAAGTAGCAAGGTGGTCAGGTGGGTGGGGTCATATACATTCTGAAAGAGGGTAAGTAGCAAGGTGGTCAGGTGGGTGAGGTCATATGCATTCTGAAAGAGGGTAAGTAGCAAGGTGGTCAGGTGGGTGAGGTCATATGCATTCTGAAAGAGGGTAAGTAGCAAGGTGGTCAGGTGGGTGAGGTCATATGCATTCTGAAAGAGGGTAAGTAGCAAGGTGGTCAGGTGGGTGGGGTCATATACATTCTGAAAGAGGGTAAGTAGCAAGGTGGTCAGGTGGGTGAGGTCATATGCATTCTGAAAGAGGGTAAGTAGCAAGGTGGTCAGGTGGGTGGGGTCATATACATTCTGAAAGAGGGTAAGTAGCAAGGTGGTCAGGTGGGTGAGGTCATATGCATTCTGAAAGAGGGTAAGTAGCAAGGTGGTCAGGTGGGTGGGGTCATATGCATTCTGAAAGAGGGTAAGTAGCAAGGTGGTCAGGTGGGTGGGGTCATATACATTCTGAAAGAGGGTAAGTAGTTTCCCTGTGTGACATTGGTCCAGTTTTTCCATTTTGTTTTATACAGTATGGTCTATATATTTTTCCACAGTATATAATTCCACAGAAGATGGCTGGCTTGTGTACAATGGATCTCAGTACTATATTAATACCGAATTGCTTCCTATGAAAGAAGCTAGAACTTTCTGTAAGAAGAATTTTGGTGATCTGGCAGTAATACAAAGTGAATCTGAAAGAAGGTTTTTATGGAAACTGGTAAATATCTTTATTACATTTTAATCAGAGTTTGTAGCAATGCATGTACTCTAAACGCTGATAAAATAATATATACTTTAAGCAATCAATACACATTAGCTGTAATTAGACATTTTATTTTGTCCTCTTAATTATATGATCACATTTACACTCATGTAATATATACAGTATATATATATATATTTTTTTTTTCAGATCTCAAGGGATGAGAATTATGAGCAATACTACATCGCCTTATCTGTTGGTCTTGATAAAACAGTCCAGTAGGTACAAGTAATGGCTGCATAAAGCATGTATTTCATCCTTAAGTCTTGACAAGATTGATAGAGAAGTTAATAGTATAATAGTAGTATTTTTAAAAGACTAATAGTCTGTTTCTGAAAAGGTTGATAAATATATAAAGGTGTTCTCCTTGTAATATAACCTACACAATGCTGTTTCTGCTGTCAGCTTGCTAACTATGGCCATTTCGCACATGCTGGGTGTATTGACCATTTCATATTTCTTCTACTGGGTGGTCTTGAAGTGGGAAAGGAATTCTTATCTAGGGTTATAAGAAGTTGTGCTTCTTGTTATTTAATGATGTAACAACTGTATACACATCCTAGTGATGACAAAGAAGGTTAATCCCATTTCAGTCTTAGATAAATGCTTGAATGTATTCAAATATAACAAAAAAGGAGATATGCTTGTGTTCAAGGTGGATGGATGGATCTCCAGTGACCTATGTGGCTTGGGAACAGCATGAACCTAATTTTGCAAATAATGATGAAAACTGTGTAACAATGTATAGAGGCATGGGTAAGTGTACATCAAGTCACAATCAAACTGAATACCTATAAATGAAGATACAGCCATCAATTAACTAAATTAATGCATATTTGTAATTGTTCTGCAAAGGACAATATTTGCATATTTGTTTGCACCTGTACCTGAAGTTCAACTCACAAACTGACCCACCTCAGTAAAATGTGGGTTAGCACCTCCAGTAGCTACAGAACGAAAGTATATATTTTTAAGCCAATGTGCATCATTGTGTAGCATTCTGTTGTTGCAAGCAGCAGTCCTTTACAATGAAAGGCAAATTTGTGATTTTTGACACTTGCCGGTGCAATTGAACAATGGACACAATACTGATAAAGAGTACTGTGGGAAAATGTGTTATTGGTATTGTTATCTCAATTCTAATGAGGTTATTTCCCCTGAAACGAAGATTGAACCTGTGCTATCAATGCCAAGAAGCTGTAATCCAGAGTTACCATATGACTCTGTTCATTGGGACAGTTTGGCACAGTTCAGGCTTTTCAACTCACATCGCAATTGCATTCTGGTACGTTTTACCTGTCTCAGGTACCTTTCACTGTTTCCTTAAGAAAAGCAGGACTGCCCTTACCAGAATGCACTGGCAGTTGAAAAGCTGGAAATCTCCCAAACTGTCCTAGTGTACATGGAGTCATATAGTAACCCTACTGTAATCGCATAAACATTTTATTTATTATGCACACCTTAACTGCATAATAAATAAAATGCACTTAAGGTGCATGGCCTGGCCTGCCTTGTCCTACATCCCCACACCTGCAGATTAGAGATTTGAGCTGCAAAAACTGAGTATTCAATTATTCAGGCAAGCTCTTGATCTTTCCAAGTGAAACAAGTGTAGAAGCAGCAGCCTGGATTTGTGTGGACTGTGGTTCTCCACATAGTTTAAGCAAAGCAGCAATCCACACAGATACAAGCAGCTGTTTCTTCACTTGTTTCACTTAGAATGGTCAGTTAGCCCAATCAACACCAATGACCCTCACCTGTGGACATCTTATCCGAATAATGGAATAATTGTTTCGCGCAGCACTAATTGAGATCAAATTAATATTGAGTCTCTCATTTTGTTTTGCAGGATTTTGGAATGATATCAACTGCGGCGAGTTGTTTCCTTCTATATGTAAAAGAAGTGAAACTTTTGTTAATACCACCATGGCCCCCACAGTTCCTCCTGTCGGAGGATGTCCGGCTGACTGGTTATCATATCAGAAAAAGGTAATAGCTCAAAAGATTATACAGCGTATATACTTAAAGGGGTGGATGTATGGGTTGGTGTTAAGTAAGACAGCTGTTTTATTTTCTCCTAGTGCTACAAAATGTTTGGCGTGAATGGTGCTGACCGAAAGACATGGACAGATGCAAGAACTCTCTGTACAAACCAGGGTGGAAATTTGGTTTCCATTGCAAATGCAAAACAGCAAGGTATGTAGCATGATAAGATTAACTGTAATGTTAAGTGTGTCCCTGTGTAAGCAGTTCATTTGACACCCTCTATTAATGTAATTGTTTTCTCCTTAAGTTGCCCACAGCTATATTTCTCTTTTAAACCATGTTTGATAAATACAGTAGGGCTTCTTTGTTTATAAATTTAGAAAGTTATATTCACAATGGTTGTGTGACTGGGGTATATTTGAAATGACTATACACATGAAAATGCAAGTTAAAGGCCTCTTTATATGTCATTCAGTCAGTGTTTTGCTCTGTTATCATCTGCTATCAGATTTTTTTAACTTTGCACAGAGACTGCATTCAAGTACAGATATTACTATAATAACCCCACTTTTACCTATCACTAATTGGTTTCACAATATTTTTCATTGGTCCTGGTTATTTGTACTGTATGGTGCAGATTTCTCTAAATTTTCTATCTCTCATATCTGCCACCTGTATATCAGTGAAAGGTTTTGCAGCAGAATTGGGCTTCCTCATTGACACTAAAGAACGCAATTATTGTTAAGTAGTTTCTGGATCTACAAATGATTATCGATGATAATAAACTGTTTCCAGGTGTAATATTTTGCATGCAGTTGTAAAGGGCAGTGTTGTGTGATAGATTCACTACTGTTACGGATTCTGTCCTGTCCCCTGGTGGTGAGATGAGGTTAAAAGCTCTAAAACTAGGGATGCATTGTTAAGATGCTCGCTTGCGGTGTGCATGGTCGCTGGTTCGCCTCCAGCCTCCACCCTGTTACCCAGTTAAACCAAAACTCTTTGGTAGAACATGAGGCGATAATAAGTTATGCAAAAACCTGTCTGGTTCCGAGTAGCTACAGTAATGGATCCCAGTGACTCCACAGCAACCACTTGGCTTGATATCCCATCCCATAACCCACCAGGGGAGGAGCTAGGATACTCCAGAGCTATATGGACGGCTGCCATTACAACACTGAGGTGGTGTGAGGGTGCACTAGTTGCAGTATGCCTAGCTGTATTTCCATAAGTTTGATTTCTTTGAATATCCATATCAGTTGTTTATTCTCTCCATCTCTCTAGCGTTTCTAACATCTCAACTTCTGGATTTGCCTGTGGATGTCTGGATTGGGTTAAATGACATCAATGCAGAGATGCGCTTCCTCTGGACTGATGGCATGGGGGTTTACTACACTAACTGGGCTAAAGGCTATCCCGTTTCAATACCTCAGGGCAGATTTGCTTATGGAGATGAGGCAAGCATATTGCTAAATAGCACCTTTTGAACTTCTTCTTATTGTGACAGGGCTGAATAAGAAAGAGCTGACACAACAAAGGGTTTAGTAAAAGTGCAAAAACAGCTTTATTTTTGAGCTAGAGATAAACGTTTCTGGAACAGTATATGCAGTTGAATGACTATAGGTTCTTGTACACTGTATTTGAGCAAGCTTAAAGGACCATACTGTTGTAATACCATATATTCTTAACATGTGCGTGCAATACTGTGTAACCAAGCACGAGAAGCATTTAAGTAATACATACAACAGGGAAACGATAATACAAAAACAATAATGAGAGGAAAAAGGCAATAGTGGCCTCCTATAAAAGAAATACAAAAACACATTGATAATCTGTGCAAATATACAATACAGTACATCAAATAGCCTACTTGAATGCGAAGAATGAGCATAAGTGCAAATATCAATCATTTAATTTACAAATGCTATACATACAAACACACAAATCAAATAACAGTATTACATATAGTTGCATGTAATACAGCAATGCTCAACATTTTGTTATCCACAAAGACAATCAAAGTAAGTCAACCTGGTAAGTATGTTTCATAACAAACGGTAATACTAAAAACATTTAAAGTTTTAAAAAACTATTTACCTAGATCGGTTTCACTCAGGTCACAAATGTACCTGGCTGCAGGTAGTCAATTTATACAATTTGGAAAGTGTGTGCAGTTCACCAGTCTGCCCCCTGCTGGACACACAACCAAAACACTCCAAATTCTAACTGGCTGCATCATTATTTCGGAAAGTCATACATTTGTTAAAAAGGTAAGGCTTCAGGTCTGGAGAGACAGTTAAGTATTTTTTTTTCAAGTGCAGTGCATTCTGGTACTTGTAGTTTTAGGTCTCTCACAGTTAACCCTTTCGGTCCTGAATTATTTTCTCTAACTGACGAAGGAACAGGACAATATTTTTATTATTATTATTTTTTTTAAACATATGTTTATACACTAACTCAGACTGAGACTTAGGTGATTTCCGATGGTATGTGTTACCATACAGCGAGACCTTGAGGTCTGGCCAGGACTGAAAGGTGAAGTAGCTTCAAAAGTAATTTTATTTACGTTTAAACTTTATTAAACATTATTAAATTGCAATAACCTTTTTATGATGCAATCATTTGTCTATTTAGGAATATGACTGTGTAATTATGACAAGTGGGTCGACCTCCAAACTGGCTGGGCACTGGAAAAATGAGGATTGTCTTGAAGTGAAAGGCTTTATTTGCCAAAAAAATTATGGTAAATATTGTAATATTTATATACATCTAAAAAAGCACTTAAATTACCATTATCCATTTAACGTGTTATTCAGGCTCATAAACGAGCCTTGATGGGCCTTTTCTCATTCTCAAACTTTTCTATTTGTATGCTTTCCTGTTACTATGAGATTCAACCTTTTTATCTTTTAGAAAGTGCTCCTTTTCCTCTGTCTCCAAACTCCTGTGCATGAAGAGCAACATTCAAATTGTTGTCGGCTAAAATCCTTTTTGTCTTATTTGTTCCAGATCCTAATTTCAGCAACCCACCAACAACAGTACCACCCAAGGGTTATGTCCAATTTGGCACAAGCTCCTATAGAATAATAAAGCAAAAGTTAAAGTGGGATGAGGCTCGGAGACAATGCAAAGCAGAAGATGCAGAGCTGGCCAGTATTTTGAATCCTATGATGCAGTCCTTCATTATGTTACAGGCAGAAAAATATGGAGAACCATTGTGGATTGGATTGAACAGCAATGTGGTAAATTACATTGACTTTATTATTACTTTAGCATGATGAACAGTATAACAGTGATTTCAGAAAATTGGGACTTTTTGGCTTTTTTTTTCAATGCAGTGTCTAGTCCCAAAATGTTTTACTACCCCTAGAGTACATGGAACTGAAGTTGCCAAGCTCCCACCAAATTTGTGTTGCTATGGCAACAAGATAAACATTGTGGTCCCTCAAGAAATGTCAACTTGGTCACGCAAAAACATTTAAAAAAAATGTAAATACAAATTATTATTCAAACCATTTTTATAGTGTTTGTGAAGACTTTACTATCTGATCTTGTTAATGATGCAAAAAAATATTATATTTTTTATATTTTCTGCCTAGAAATGTACACAATTAAGTGGAGACAAGTACAATATATTGGTATTTTTTGTTTGATTTTACAAAAATAATATATTGTTCAAGATATTTTTTTTAAAACTATGCTACTGATGATCTTTAGTATAGTGGATAAACATAACATTGAACAATTTAAAAAAATGTTGAGCAGTTTTATTTTTATTTTGCAATTTAATCTTGTGGCAATACCGTGACCAAGCTGACAAGAATAAGAATTGACTCGTATTCTTTGAAATTGTTTAATGATTTTTAAATAAATAATATAGAATTAAAAAACATGAAAATATGTATTTATCAAATAGAATATTTCAAATGTAACGGTATGAACAAGTGCAATATTTCAACAAGAAAAAAATAAAACATCATCAAGTGCAATATGTCAACAAGAAAAATATAAAACAATCTAATACATATTGATATTTTATCAAAAACAAAACTGTTAACAATAATTACACAATGCAAAAAAGAATTTAACTTTTCAAGTATTATTTAAAATTAGCATTAAAATATTATTGGGTAATAACTTTCATAATGTAATAAAACTGATTAATGTGGGCTCCCGAGTGGCGCATCCAGTAAAGGCGCTCCGTGTGGAGTGCAGGATGTGCCCTATAGTCTGGACATCGCGAGTTCGAGTCCAGGCTATTACTTTGCCGACCGAGGATGGGAGCTTCCAGAGGGCGTTGCTCAATGGGCCGAGCGCCACCCGGGGGGAGGGAGGGTTAGGTCGGCCAGGGTGTTCTCGGCTCACCGCGCACAAGCGACCCCTGTAGTCTGGCCGGGCGCCTGCGGGCTTGCCTGTAAGCTGCCCGAGAGCTGCGTTGTCCTCCGACGCTGTAGCTCCTGGGTGGCTGCATGGTGTGTCCGCAGTGTGAAAAAAAAGTGGTCGGCTGATGGCACACGCCTCGGAGGACAGCGTGTGTTCGTCTTCGCCCTCCCGAGTCAGCGCAGGGGTGGTAGCGGTGAGCTGAGCCTAAAAATAATTGGCCATTCCAAATTGGGAGAAAATAATAAAAAAATAATTGGCAACGACTAAATTTTTATGAAAAAAAAAAAAAAAGATTATTGTATTATAAAATTTCGGGGGGTGTGTTTCTGTGTGCATGCCTACAAAATTGCACTGTATTTACAGAAAACAAAATATCCCCCCCCCTTCCCCCCTTAAAAAAATAATAATAAAGGCATTAGCTACATGTCTAAATAATAATTATCCATCCATTATCATAACCGCTTAATCCTTTAGAGGGTCACGGTGAGCCGGAGCCTAACCCGGCATACACAGGGCGCAAGGCAGCACTACACCCTAGGCAGGACGCCAGTCCATCGCAGGGCACCACACACACACACACACACTCACACAGAGGGCAATTTAGAGTGACCAATCAACCTTGGACTGTGGAAGAAAACACACACAAACACGGGGAGAACATGCAAACTCCACAAAGACAGACCCCTTGGCCGGATTTGATCCTAGGACCCTGGCACTGTGAGGCAGCAGCGGTAACTACCACACCACCGTGCCACCCTAAATAATAATAATACTAACTCCGCTACTAATAATAACAACACTAAAAAGTAGTTTGCAGCCCTAGTCACAAGCCATGTCAGCTTGGTCACACAGATTTGTATGATAAACTGTGACCAAGTTGACTGTGACCAAGTTGACAGTTGACAAGTTTCCCGCCAAAAAATGACAGTTACAGAAAAGGCCCCATATACATATACAAAATATACAAATAACTTTGCCTTTTCTGTACAGTTTGAATATTTTAAATAACTTTTGTCAAATTGAGACTAAGGACCAAGTTGACACGTTATGTTTATCAATTCTACATAAGTTACATAGATATGAAAAAAAGAAATAAAAGATAAAAACTCACCAAGCCTCTCTTATCATCTTCCTATCAGCAGTGAGGTAGGACCCCTCTGAGGACCCCAACATTGTAGCTCTCTTTTTAAATTCCTTACTTAAATAGGCGAAATCCATAAATTGTGACCAAGTTGACATTTTTGCGTGATATGATATTTTCAGAATTAAAATGCATTTATTTCTAATTTTACATTTATTTTTATGTTTTGGTTATTTATTATTTAAAACGATACAACTGTTTATTATCAGGGAGGCTGAATTGCTTTACAACTTACAGAAATATTTTTGTTGGTGAGATTTTGAAATTTTGGGACTTTAGCTTGGGACACTATTTTAACCATGTTACTGACTTAAGTATAAATTTCTATAAATTACAATTGTATATTTTTTCAAAAAAATATTGATCATTTGTAGTAAATTGATCCTACTTTAAAATATAAACATTTAATTAAATGTCAATTTAGGATGTAATTGAAAAAAAATACTTAAATGCTGAGGACAGCAAAAGTCCCGATTTTCTGAAATCACTGATAAAAGAATAGGTGCCAGTAAACGTCTTTTTAAATACATATATGTTGTTGAAGCAGTTACATATAAGGGATGCACACTAGTAAAGTCATACTACATCAATACATGTGTTACAAATTGTATCAACATAGTTATTATATTATATTGTGGCACAGGGTAAAAGGAGTTAGTAGATCACCCATGGTGTAAAATGCACACAAATGAAAATATACTAGGAACTGCCAGTGCAAGAGAGACAGTGTACAGTGGTTAAGGATTTGGGATTGCAGAGTGCAAGGCTCCAAGTTCCACCCAGCCTCCACCTGTATATTGGGTTGCCTCGACCTGTCGACCTTGCATTAGCGATAACAAATTCCTACCACATACAGAATGCTAAGCAAATGCCCATTTTCTTTCATTTGCTTATTTCATGATTTGATGGGCTAAATAAAGAAATCACAACACTTTACAACAGTCCAGAAATATGAAACTTCATTTGTCACAACAGGCTTTAAATAACTCTGAAGGAAAGCTTTTTTTTAAAATCCATTATCCATTTCCTACCTTTTTTTTTATTTTTTAGATCTTTTGGTTCTTTGTTTTTTAAACTTTAATTCGTCAGATTTTTAAACCACAGCTGTTGGCTTAAAAAAAAAAAAACCCACAATGTTTCTTCAAGGTTTCTAATCACTTCCTTTGCAGTCAGTCACATGTCTTGATTGCAGCTATACCACTGGAGTGAAACTGAGCTACACCCAAGAAGTGATTTGGTACCAGGAAGTAACAGAACATTTTACAACAGTATTAACGTATAAAATACATGCAAAGAACCAAAGGATTACCAACAGAAGAAAAGGTTTAAAAAAGCATTGTATAGCCTTGCTAGCACTCCTTTAAAGCTGTGTAACCAAATGTAATCATGGATGCATATTGTAATATTAGACCTACATGTCATAAACCTTGCCACAAAATGTAATGACAACAATGCAAATGTACAGCAATCAAAATGGTTAACGCAAAATGTAAGGAATAAAAAAGGGAGGGTGAAACAAATCTGTTTTATTTGTGAATAACTCGATATGGGATCAGCATTGTTCAGTGTGATTGCAAACGTTATACAAAGCTATGTGATATATAATACAGAATTAAAATAGCATTTCCTTTTTTTACACATGTTTTAAATGCCTGCATCTTTATAATATTGTTGTTTACTCATCGTCAAAAGAAATCTCCACAATTATATTCCAGTGTATTAAAATCACTGCTGGAAGAGAAATGAAGTTCCTGGGGGTTGGAGTTGTCTTTGTCTTCCTCATGTGTAGTCTATTGTCTTTATCCTTTTCAGACAGAAGGATATTTTAGATGGACTGACAACTGGAGACTGAGTTATTTCAGCTGGGCACCTACAGAGCCTAGCAATAACATTGCATGTGTTTACATGGACAATGATGGAACATGGAAAACGGCTCCCTGTAGCGACACTTATTATTCAGTGTGTAAACAGAGTAAAGGTAGGACACCAACATGATTTTACCTGTACACTTACTGTTCACTGTGTACACAGAGTAAAGTTGGATACCAACATGATTGTACCTGTACACTTACTGTTCAGTGTGTAAACAGAGTAAAGGTAGGACACCAACATGATTTTACTTGTACAATTTCTACGGCCTACCTTTTGAACCACAAACCATCTGTAACATGCAACTATACCTTCAAGAGGTGTCAGGGTTTGTTTGCAAATCACAATTGATACGTAGTGGATAAGGTCCTTAATACAGAAACTGTTTCGAGGTAATTCTGGTAACTCACAGTGACAGTCTTTTTCTCTGATTTCATAAAACCACTGTCAAGAGAAATATTGTGACTCAGCGCTCCAGATAAGGGTTTGGGACATTGAGTAATTTACCCTCCAATTTAGACACTGTGACTAAAATGTATTTTGGATAAGTAAAATGCAACATTAACTTGAGTCATGAGTACTTTTAATAAATACTGAACATACTGTGTATGTAAATTATGCATGTATATTGCTGTACTAGCAATATACATGCATAATTTACATACACATATGGAGGAGGGAACAAACATTCTGGAACCAATATTAGTAGAGTTGAGTAAAATGAGCATGACGCCAGTTTGCCTTTACAGAGATCCCTCCAACTGACCCCCCTCAGTTGCCTGGTAAATGTCCAGAACCAAAGAAAAGAAAAGTTTGGGTCCCTTTCCGTGGCCACTGCTATTTATTTCAGTCTGCGTCCACTGATAACTGGCCCCATGCTTCCATGGAATGTCTACGGATGGGTATGAATATTTGTACTTTCATTATTTTATTGTTCACTTGCTTATTGCTGCTTTTAATATTTATCAATGTTTTTATCTATGTATAGAGCTTTGGATCGATTTATTGTGAAAGACGCTATATCAATAATAAAGACTGATTGATTGATCATATTGACTCCAGAATAAACATGTAAATTAATGAATTAACGAGAAAATGCAGATGCCATTTTTATTTTACAATCTGTATAACGTAGTTAACACATAGTATATCAAAAGCCTGTTTGATAAATAATGAATTCATGTCATCTTTTTTTTGTTTTTGTTTTTGTTTAAAAGGCGGTGCTTTGCTGAGCATTGAAGACACTGCCGAGGCTAGATTTATAGAAGAGAACATTGAAATACTGCAGGACAGGGTGAAATCTTTCTGGATAGGACTGTACAAAAATGTGGATGGTAAATTGGTTTGCATGCACAACTTCTTTAAGATAACTGTCTGGGTATTTAAGATATTTTTTGTTAGCTTTTCCAAATTCCAAAGATTTATTTAAATTAAAGGGTAGATACCATATTTTGGTGTTTTTTGTTTCTGCTCAAAGTGCCTTCAAAAT
The DNA here is from genome assembly GCA_030684275.1 of Acipenser oxyrinchus oxyrinchus. NCBI lineage: Eukaryota > Metazoa > Chordata > Actinopteri > Acipenseriformes > Acipenseridae > Acipenser > Acipenser oxyrinchus. The sequence continues at coordinate 10,356,375 of CM060250.1, read as the reverse complement.
GACCATTTCGGTGATAGTTTGTGGGAAACTTCTGATAGACATCAAGCTTGCCACCATGCAAAGGACCATCCTGGTGCCTACACCAAAATTCAGTCTGCACCGTTTTCAGCTGCTAGGTACACCAGCAACAGTGTTTCATCGGCATGCAGTGTTCTACATGGGCTGGTGTGCAATACACGTAAACACAGACTTGCTTGCCCTTGATATCTGTGTATTTTGTGCCTCGTTTCAGGGAATTGGTTATGGATCGACAACTCTGTGGTGGATTATGTGAACTGGAACCCAGGAGAATCTGGAAAAAGCAAAGATTGTGTTGAGCTTCATACTGTCGGTGGAAAGTGGCACAATCTAAATTGTAACTCTTACAGAGGATACATCTGTAAAACATCAAAGAGTAAGTGACATTACCTGATTGGCTTTAATGATGTTTGGTACAATAAAGATTATCCTATAAAGGAATATACAAAATTGACAAATTAGTATCCTACTAATAACCATTGTGATACATTATTTGTCTTGTAGGTGGTACAGCTATCAATAGAATGAAAAATCTTATCTTGAATATTAGATTGTAGTTTCATTGTGTGCGTATCTTTTAGATTCTCCAGCCATGAAAAGATTAATATTTTCCCTCGACAGAAAAATATTAGAATATATCCAGTAATAGTTAGTGACAATTGCCAAAGCATTCTGGTTCCCCATTTCAGTGTAGAGTAATTCATATCACCAAACAGAGAAATTGTGTCTTCAAAAACTTCACAACTAATCTTTCTTCAACTGGTTACCAAAAGCCCACACCCAGGCGTCTTTCTTTCAGTCAGTGCGAGAGGTTCTTTTGCACTGCCATTAAGATAAAAGGCTACAGATTGGTTTATGGAATATTTATTCTCATATTTTTATCACATTCTCTCTGGTTGTTTTGCTGCCCAATTTTGACATGATCAATTCAGGTCAATGTGACCTCAGTTCCAACAGTCAAGCCAATTGCCTTTTTTTACCCATCAAACCTGTGCAATAGATACAGCATAACCAAGCAATTGAGTCCTGGAGGAGTGCCCCTGGCTTGGAGGTATCCTAGACTCTGCAGTTGAGTCCTGGAGACGTGCCCCAGACTTGGAGGTATCCTAGACTCTGCAGTTGAGTCCTGAAGACGTGCCCCAGACTTGGAGGTATCCTAGACTCTGCAGTTGAGTCCTGGAGGTGTGCCTCAGGCTTGGAGGTCTCATAGACTCTGCAGTTGAGTCCTGGAGGCGTGCCTCAGACTTGGAGGTATCCTAGACTCTGCAGTTGAGTCCTGGAGGCGTGCCCCAGGCTTAGAGATCTCATAGACTCTGCAGTTGAGTCCTGTAGGCGTGCCCCAGGCTTGGAGGTCTCCTAGACTCAACTGCAGTTGACTGATCAGTACAGTAGTCTCTGAACAATGTTGAGGTGAACAAGCCCCAGACAACTTGGTGCAAAAGCCAATGCAGTGCTCCCTGTGAGTCCCCCTACAAACATTTACCACAGTATTTTTGCACTGTAATTTGGCAGTTTCCCCATGCATGGTTATACTATGCATTTACCATAGCTTACTATGTTTAAGATGCTTTACTACACTTTGCTGTGCTTTTACTATGGTAGACTTTAATAGGTGTCTCCAGCCAAGCTTGCCAACTCAAGCCATGCTTTTTGTGAGTGATGGATATTAATGATGCCTTTTGACTTTTTTTTTTTTTTAGTTATTGAACAAACTGAGAAGCCCCCAACACAGGAAGGTAAGTAGATGAAGTTTCAAGAAACAGATTGCATATCATTAAAACTTGTTACGATGTAATTGTTCTTGTCAAGTTTAAAGCATAGGCAGCTCAGCTTTTATTGTAGCTTGCTTGTTTATGAAAGTACTGTATGTACTACATGTAAGAGCACTCAACAATTTTTTAAAATTTAATTTTCCTAAGTACATCAAGGTTATCAAAATATTCTAGTTATGTTAGCCTTAGTTTATATTTATAAAAATATGTAAAATGTTGACAAAACTTGTGTTCTGTACTTTTTTCTTTTAGCTCACAGAGCTGAAGAAAAATCATCTCACGGTTACACTGGGATTGTGGTGGCCGTGGTACTCCTTATCTTAACAGGAGCTGGACTGGCAGGCTTTTTCATTTACAAGCGAGGGCGTAATCCTCCATCAGAGGAGAGCAACTTTGACAACACGCTTTATTTCAATACTGAAACTTCACTTGGAACAAATGACACAAAAGTCCTAGTAGCTAATATTGAGCAGAATGAACAAGCAATCATCTAGGCTATATAAAAATGCATACTTATGTGTGTACTGTCAAGAATACTTAACCTTTCTTTTCCCCTCTGCAATTGCCTTATTTTCTAAACACTTTAGAACAGAAATGACAACACCTCAGACACAGATGCTATTTCTTTTCCTGTGGATTAGTTTAAAACCCTGTCTAATGAAAAACCCAACATACTAACTATCGACTACTAAAAATACAATTGCAAAAAAGTAAACTACAAGTGAACTGCTTCGAAATTAGCATTGTGCTGATAATATTCTAAGAATACATTTAAAAAACACAGTGCTCAGTACCATATGTTGGGTTAAACGACGTATCATTGGTAAGAAAAAGATGCACAGGCAATTTCTAATACAGTGCTCACCCTTTATAATGCTATAGTTGGGAGCCATAGTTACAAGACCAGGGCTACAGTAATGGCATTATGAAGCAAATGGGAGCCAGGACCCTACCGTGTTATAACCGATTCTGCACTATAACAGGGCGTGTTATAACGGGTGAGCACTGTATTGATCTGATACACGGTTTCCTTTTTTTTCAAATGTCATGTTTCCATTTACTTCCATTTACTGAATTATATTTGTTTGACCAAATCAAGTCTGTATCAGGATTTACTTTGTCTGCATATGATAGATCTGTGAATAAAAATGAATTTTTAAACAGACGTGTTCTTTTCTTACCAAAAAAACAACAACGTTGAAGCGTTCTTAATGACATTACAAGGCACATTTATATACACAGTCACATGCAGTGAATTAATAATGTTCGAGTCTAAACTGGACTGTGATACGTCCCTCCTCTTAGTGTGCTCCCAGCTTCACTGAGGAGACATCTATCCCTTTAGTTACAATGCAGTTCAGTAGATTTCAATTCTACTGGAAAGCACACCATTGGATTTCATGAAGTTACTACTGTTTCAACATTTCCCTTACTACTTTCTGATGTTTGCAAGCAAGCTCCAATATTGAGCTATTGTCCTGTTTCTCTAAATCTCTGTTCAAAATGCAACTTACACTGTCTTGTACACTGTCCATTTCCCAGTCTGTTTCCCTGTGTTGGGAGCAATAGACTGCACACATGTGCCAATAACCCCTCCAACTCATTCTGGGGCAGCAGTGTGGAGTAGTGGTTAGGGCTCTGGACTCTTGACCGGAGGGTTGTGGGTTCAATCCCAGGGGGGACACTGCTGCTGTACCCTTGAGCAAGGTACTTTACCTAGATTGCTCCAGTAAAAACCCAACTGTATAAATGGGTAAATGTATGTAAAAATAATGTGATAGCCTGTAAAAATCTTAAGTCACCCTGGATAAGGGTGCCTGCAAAGAAATAAATAATAATAATAATTCTGAGCATCTGTATAGGAATAGGAAACACACCTATTCTATGAATGTGCAGGTGGTTTTTAATTATGCACACTTTAGCACTGCACCGCTGACTAACTTAAATAAAAGCTTGTGACAGTATACAGTTGACTTATAGGCTACTCATGATAATACGAATTAGTGGTATATTAATGCAACATTTGTTGCTGGTCCCTTGAAATTTGTATTAACGAGAATTGACTGTCGTCCTGTAAAAGTATCATAACTTGTCAATGCAGCACCATGATCTATTTTATGTTAATATTCTAGCCTATTAAGTAGGCCAAGTTAATAATAATACCGGTAATTAAAAAAATAAATTATACTAATGAACTGTGTTCCGTGTTTTCGGTTTTTATATTTTTAAAAAAATTCCGGGAATTCTTCAGAGTTTATTTTACATATATTAAAATAGGGATAAAATCGGTAAAAAAAAAAAAAAAAAAAAAAGTTTTTAATTGAAACATCTGTAAAAATCGGGGGAAAAATCTCAGTATGCACACTTTACATGTGGAATATGATGCGTAGCAGTTCTGGTTTCTGATTAATAATGTCCCTGGCATGTACGATAAAGCAGAATCTGTGCAAGTCGAGGCCACATTTTCCCAAGTTAGCTGGTACTTTGCGAACGTTTGGGCAATCACTGTGCTGACAGAAATAGTATCTACAGAAGGTATGACATCAGCACAAAACAAGCCAGGTTTATTCGCCTTGAAATCATAAAAAGAAAAGAAAATTGACGGAACTGGGTGGGCAAGCCATCAGGAGACGGGTCAAAAATCACACTGGACATTCTCATCAATGCATACAAGTTAACCAACTAAAGCGTCACCATTTCTGTCAAATATTTACGGTTAAGATTGTCGGCTTAGGCAGTGTTTAACTGATGGACAGACAGTACTGTCGCACGAAGTCACCAATACATACCTCTCTGCAATAAACAGTGGCTTGTCCAGCAAAGCACAGCGCTCTGACAAACTCATTAACACAGTCCTTCTGTACTTTCTTTTTATTAAAGCGTGTGTAAAAGCCACATAAATGGATTTCTTGTCTCTCAGTTCATGTTATTGTTTGTTTAATGTGCCGCTCATTTTTCAGTATGTTCTTTTATTGTCAGCGTGAACATGTACCTCAATGCAGCAGTATTTGCAGCGCTATGCACCCTCTACATCATCTGACCCACTTCTGCTATTTTTGATTTTTGTATACTTCTAAGCATTCATTTTCTTTTGAATATTCATAAACTGATTTACGTTCTCTCCATTCCTCATCCACTAAAAATATTATATTTTTGTGTAAGTATTTCAATTTAGTTTTTGATCAATCTAGTAGTTACTATGCCCAGCAATTGCCACAATAATCAGACTTTGATTGGCCTACATAAATCAGGTGATAATGTGTTTGTGAATGACAGAGAACCACATTTGAACGTTATTTGATTCTCTGACATCTAAACGTCTGCTTGTATACTAGGATACAGTGTAGGGCTGCATATTACAATGTCAGAGTCAAAATAAAACAGCATTTTAATCAAAATATTGTGTATTTCCTAGAAAACAGTACTGGGAAAATACTGAAAACTAGACAAAAAAATGGTTATAAATCAGAAAAAACCGACATCCAGTTTTAAAAAATTCCTGTAATTTTTCGGTAAAATTCAGAATAAACCGGAAAGGCAAACAATGTATACTGTATAGCCATACTGTACAGATTTATATTTTTTTCATAATATAGCCTAATGTGTAAACTATCCAAAACATATTAGTGTTATTTCAGCGCAATGATTTATACATTTAAAATACATTGAGCACTATAAATGTATGTGCGTGCGTATTATCTTATGTCGGACAAACATATCCAGTTTAGCAAGGAGCTACTGTGTGATTATGAAAAAGATTTTTGATACAAACACATTTTTTATTTGGTGGTGAAGGTGGGGGCCCCACTATAGAATCTGATGGGATTAAACTGCCTTTCATTATTTATTCAAAAAAATGTCGCACGACCCTCGCAATGCGGCTCCCTTTTTTTTTTAACATATTGTCTCTTAGTACATATGACAAAATGTATACTTTGCAAATTGTTGCTACAGAAATGCAAACTGTGGTATGTTTGCGCTGCGACTGGCCCATCTTAGTTCATCTACCCCTGAGAGCTTTCTTTAACCTAAAGTAAAACCATATGTCATATTTTTTATATGAAAACACATGTGTGCTGCAATGTGTTTCTTTCAAAACTGCACATTCAAGAGATATGTAGCTAATTGAAATGCACAATGACTAAGATTTATGGCATTATTTTATTAGGTACAATTACTTTAAAAATACTCCATGCATATATTGAGAACTACCTTCTGAAAGCCATTAGAAAGCTATGATTCAGATGGATCTGTATTGCAGCTTGGTGGCTTGTAGTGGTAATAATAAACGTACAATTGCAAATGAACATACGTATTGACAAGAAGTCTTTATCAAAAGTATTTTGTGTTGCTTTCTGATAAATAAAATGCACATGCCACTACAATACTGTACAGACCTAATAGTAATACACACCCAAACTGAGTTACACAAGATCAAATACAATCATATAAATACAAGTTTACATATTTTGCTTTATGATACAACTGAAGGCAGGGGATGTACAAAATGGAGTTTAATCTATAACATGAATGGAGTTTCATTATTGCACACACATCTAATATATTGTTGCGTCACTTAATTAATTTGTTTCACTTTAAAATAGCTTCTCCACTCACTTCCCTTTGTAATACATTGAGTACCAACTAATTACATTTGATAGATTTACACACCAGAATATGAAAAGACAAAGTTTTAACAAGTGGGATGGCCACCCTGGGGTTTTGTGTCTTGTACTTTGTTTGTACAGGAGAGGGAACACAGCTTTGCTTGTTTGGAGTGGTGAGAGAAATAGAGAGGAAAATAAACAGGCTAGTAAAAGGAATTTGCTGCTGATAAGTATTTGGTTGATTGTATGCTGGTTTAGAATAATGAGTTTTAGCAAATGAAGTTTTAGCTCCATTGATCGCCAACCTGAGATTATGGTACGGAATCTATAATATGGATATATTTTGTAATCTGATGATCCTCTTCTCTTTGGAACTCTACTCTGAGTACTTGTCTATTTCAACGTGCCACATGTGTAATTGTATAAGGACCCTGACTAATACTTTGCTGCTGATAAATTTTGTGTGCAATAATAAAACTCCACTGATTTTATCAATTTGTTTGGCTCTTTTTGGCGACCTTGTTCTATGTTGCAATCTGCCATCTGAAGAACCGGTAATGTTTTTATTCTTCAGTGCGTAATCACAATGAATTGGTGTAGTCTGGCTACATATTACATTACAAGTAAATCCTAATTGTCTCAATGTTACCCCATTTTGTACCTGTTCAATTTGTAAACTGTTCAATGTCCTCAGATCATATTTTGTCACAAGTCTGGATACAAATTCAAACCTTTGGACCTTGATATATATATATATATATATATATATATATATATATATATATATATATATATATATATATATATATATATATATATATATATATATATATATATATATATATATATATATATATATATATATATATATATATATATATATATATATAGTGGTTTTATCTTAACATAAATCCCCTTAAAATTACTAAACCAGCAAAAATGACCATTGCACTCTATGTGATCTCAATTTTTTTATTTCATCAAACGTTCAGACAATGCTTACCGAAGAACTTGTAGAACAGTTATTGCTGAAACATCACACAAATCTGTGGTAGCTGTCACTAAGTATGCATCAGGGTAAGCTCTTTACTGCACATGATCTTAGAAAGAATAATTCAGTCCATACCTTTAGGAAATTATCTCTGTATACACAGTAGCACTATGAGGAAGGTGTATTGCCCAAACATTTGGTAAAACCGCAAATTTAAATCTGTAAATAAAAATAAGATAGCACTATTATTTTTTATATTAAGGTTTAAACTAGCCTACTGTTACATAACATTTAAAAACGGCCTGCTGTTTACAGTTGTGATGTCTGTTAGCATTGTATGTTGTCATGGCAATGCACATTCATGCCCTTCTGTTCTTGCTGTGAAGAATGTGGCAGAGTGGTAAGTGGTACGTGCAGGTGCAGGGGTAATGCAGTGCAGTAATGAAACACAGAGAGTTATAATCCAGTTCGGAACAGTTTTTAATTGTATCCAGGTCTGGTGACCAAATAATAATAATCCCAGCAATACACAACAATGTGTAGTGCAAGGAATAAATAACAACAGGTTTACAGTCCCAAATAATAAAACACAAATATTCGTCCCACAATATACTAACACAGTCACCAGTCCTGGGTGCGTACAGTAATGCTCGTGGTGGGTGATAACAATTATGCAGTGACTGTGGTGTAGTGTTGTTCCGGGTTAGTGCTGGCCCAAGGCGACAGCTCCGGATACGTGTTAGCTGTCTAGTGATTTACAAAACAAAAGACAATTACTAACAGCAACAAACAAACAAAAAACACTCACAAATCCTTTTTTAGTTTTTAAAGGGTTTCTCCCAGTCCTTGTATTACAAACCAAGCGAAGGAGAAGATTTGCGATTCTCCGTCCCCTTTATGCTATCACGCATGACCCCTTGGTAAATGAGTGCAGCTGTCTCTACTATCTGCAGCTGCTACGTCGTTTCCCTTCCGGGTCAATATGTTCCTGCAACAGAGTCTCGCCTTCTTCGAGACTGACCGACTTTCCGGCCTGGGGAAAGAACTGTCAGGGCATTTGTTATTTTAAGGATTCGGTTTATAATACAGAAATCGCTTACCCTGCTGTGACAAGTTCCATTGTATAAGACACCTCATTCATTCCATAACCCACACATGTTTCTGCATAGAGGGGCACTTCGGAAGAATGCCTACAAAAACAAAAGAATTTGCTCTAATGTTAGTGAATTTACACTTTATACAAAAATAGAAGAATACCATGTTGAGTGTTTTCACAAAAGTGAAATTCAAAGTAATGATTGTTTAGAAAACGATAGGTGATAGCTGGATTATCCTTGTTTGAATCAACATACTCCACTGGACTCAACACCAATCTTCTCTACAATATCTGTAATATTACAACAGTAGGGATACAGACACGCTATGCCCATGTCAAGCAGAACAGTTTGTTAAAGTACCAAGTAATGCTGAGTGCACATCTAAGCAGACATATGCACTCAGCATTAAATGAGCATCGTACAGCTTCAATCTTTATTTTATATAGTGCCTTTCATAGTGGACCATCATCACAAAGCACTTTACAAGATGTAGTAACAACAAGAAAATCCATAATACTTTAAATACAGAGAAATGAATAATACTTTAAATACAGTGGAAAGTGCATAATACATGATAGTAGCATAATACATGAAATAGTAGCAGCAACACAGCAGCTAATAGCAGATATCAGGCTTAAAGAGCATGGAAAGCAAGAGAGAACAGGAAGGTCTTGAGAGTTGATTTAAAGCGAGCGACGGTGGGAGCATCACACACCAAAGCTGGGAGAGAGTTCCAAAGAGTCGGAGCCATGAAGCTAAACGACTGTTCTCCAAGTGTGGTGGGGATAACAAGCAGTCCAGAGTCGGAGGATCTCAGCTTGCGGCCGGTGACACAGCGGGTCAGCAGGTTGAGGAGGTACTCGGGACCTGTGTGATGAAGGGCATTGTAGGTGAGCAGGACCAGCATCATCCTTGACAGGAGGACCTCTTGAAAATGTTATTTGAAATCAAGAGTGCTTTTGTTTTACATATTGCTGTGAAAGTTGTCAAACAGCCAATGCCCCTGGCACTTTAGCAAGTATGTAACCAGGGTAACAGAATGTCCAAAGTCTTCTGGACACAGACTCCTAACCTTCGTAAATTCCAAACCTTATGATACCAAATAATTACACATTTATAATTAACAAAAGATATCGGCTAGGATTAATATTTCTATTTCACTTCAAATCTGGTAAGATTAAATTAGCTGTGCAAAAAATAGCTGAGGAGGTTTTCTGGTGGTATCTGTTGCTGATGCTGATATGAGAATGTTCCTTTCGGCTCCCAAGAAATTACAGCTAGAAGAAAATCTTTGCTTCCTGACCTAATCCTTCGGTGAACATTGTGTGTGTGCGTGTGTGTGCTGAACTATTCTGCAGCCTTGTGTGTAACTCCATAGAGTCTAACCTTTTCAAAGTCCCGTAGGGTATCTTCCAGTGACAAACAATGTCATATTTAGGTTTCTCATCATTTGGCACATTAAAGCAATGTTAAATGACAAGCAGCCAAACAGAGTTTACGGAAATATCTCTGTAAAATGATCTGCCAATCATCTTTATTTATTTATTTATTTTTTACACTGCAGTTTTTTTCTTTTAGTTTTATGCCACTGTATTTGGTTCTAAAACATTTAAACAAATCTTTGAATGGTACAATTTAAAGTCTTTTTTTTTCTTCTGGCACAGTGTAGCGTTCTATTTATAGTGGCACCGACAAGTTTAAGACCAAATTGGATAATCTAAATTGAGTTCTCTCAAGAGGTATTTTTCTTAAGGTTGACTAAATAGTATGAATATGGTATTAGAATAATTATTGAACCCTTGTATTGTATTTGAATCATAATTAATCTTCATCAAGAAAAAACAGCTAATTGCCCTACTAACTTCCTGACATTTACATTGGCAAAGAAACTGCATAGTTAGGAGAAATGCATTTTACAAGGTTTGAGGTGCACAGTAACGGTTCATTGCATTGGGAACTGGAACATATACTATACTTTAAGCCTCATTTTAAAGCTATTTGAATAATAATGAAGGTAAAGTGTATTTCTACTGTGCAGCATAAAAATAACAAGCAAGCAGCAATCATACAACAGTCTCCCCCAATGCCTAAAGTGCCATCATTGTTAAAATAAAAGCAGCTTTCACCATGGCAACCAGAACCCTGTAAGGTTGCTGTTCCTAATCCTTTTCAGCTTTTTTTTGTAAGAGGTTTAACTCATACTCTGGAATTCACATACAATTATACATTTCTATACAGAGAAGGACCTGATTTTTCAGCCTGAAAAGGTAAGATTTTCTACAAATTGCTTTTCCTGCCATGTACTGTGTCAGTTTGAATACAAGTTGCTTTTCCTGCCATGTACTGTGTCAGTTTGTATACAAATTGCTTTTCCTGCCATGTACTGTGTCAGTTTGTATACAAATTGCTTTTCCTGCCATGTACTGTGTCAGTTTGTATACAAATTGCTTTTCCTGCCATGTACTGTGTCAGTTTGAATACAAATTGCTTTTCCTGCCATGTACTGTGTCAGTTTGAATACAAGTTGCTTTTCCTGCCATGTACTGTGTCAGTTTGTATACAAATTGCTTTTCCTGCCATGTACTGTGTCAGTTTGTATACAAATTGCTTTTCCTGCCATGTACTGTGTCAGTTTGTATACAAATTGCTTTTCCTGCCATGTACTGTGTCAGTTTGTATACAAATTGCTTTTCCTGCCATGTACTGTGTCAGTTTGTATACAAATTGCTTTTCCTGCCATGTACTGTGTCAGTTTGTATACAAATTGCTTTTCCTGCCATGTACTGTGTCAGTTTGTATACAAATTGCTTTTCCTGCCATGTACTGTGTCAGTTTGTATACAAATTGCTTTTCCTGCCAGGTACTATGTCAGTTTGTAGCAACATGGAGTTCCTTTTCTAATTCTAAGTCTGTTCATTTTTACAAAAAAAATATTGAATCATCAAATGTGTTTTTGGTACAGATGTTTGTTTTGTTACTTTACCATGATTTTTGTTGTTGTTGTTGTTCAGTAACGCAGTTAGTAACATTTTTATTTCTCATTTCTGAGGTGTTTTAGTCTCATTTCCAATTTGTGGTTTACACTCAAATCTGGTGATGCCAGTGTACTCAAATTGAAATGTTGTTTACCTGTTTTACAATATGTTATATATACATTTAGATTTTCTGCTATTTTCTTTTTTTTGGCAAAGCTTCTTACAGTTATACATCTATTTTTAAAATGTAAAAAATGTTTGTGAATAATAGGTTAAAGACTGGATCACTGTGGTCTGTGACCACGGAGCAAGCATCAGACAGATATAGGGGGAGCTCAAAAAACATGTTTATGTTGAAAAAGCACATCGGATCATTGTTTTCTCTCAGCAACCAAAACATTGATAACATTTTTAAGACATTTATATTGATATTATATTTTTATCTGGTCATTAGGAAAATCCATGGTATGTAGAATTGTTTTTTCTATTTCACAAGATCGTAGGGAAGTTTATAGTGAGCCGTCCAGCTACATGTACTACAGTTTCAAGCAAGTATTGCCAAAACATAAGACACCAACGTCAAGCCTGAAATGTTTATGTACAAGGTGAAATCCACAAAGCTGTGGATCAAATGTCATTGACTGGTAACCTGGCTAGTAGATACCAGGATGTAACCGGGCTAGTAGATACCAGGATGTAGCTGGGCTAGTAGATACCAGGATGTAGCCATAGCCCAAGAAGAATTGCCCCTAACTGGAAATGGAGCAGTATGCTCAGCAAACCTGTAGCATCTCTGAATACAACCCACATTCCAACATGGCAAGTTCTGATATTAATGACTAGAGCCTGTAGTTTTTCATGCCTTGTCTGCTTACATGTAATTCACCCATCAAGTAAATACAACCTACAGCTGAAACATGAGGCTTTGAGTAACAAGGAAAGCAACAACATTTCTGAATTAACACTTTTAAGAAACAGTTTTGGGTAAGAAAATGAATATCAATTTACTGATTGAAGAATTGCATACATAGATAGTCGATGACCAAAGCACACATGTAAGACAGAAATGTTATGCTGCAAGGAGCTGCCAGTTCAAAGTTTAACTTTGAAAAAAAAACATGGGAGGTGGGATACATCTAATTTGCAAAAAAAAAAAAAAAGTAAAAAGAAACCTGACCATCACAAAACATTAAATTCTCTACAAGCAGAACGCTTTTGTATAAGAGACCACAGCTCCTCCACTGACAGCCGTTAGTGGCAGGTACCCCAACATTAATGTTGTATCCTTGAAATTCATAGTAGAAGTAGCGAGAGACACTCCCTCCAGGAGACTGTTGCTTCGTAATCACCACTCAAGGCTTGACCAATTTTGTAGTACAAAGACATGGAATTAACGGAAATGTAGCATGCTGGATAACCCAACAGATGGGAGCCATGAGAATGTTTACCTAACTACAGTATTTCAGCCTGTGCTAATCAAAGACAGTTTTTTTTTTTTAAACTGCTAAATAAATATTACATATCCTGCAATAACTGAAGCAAAAGTTAATTATATATAGTGTTCAAGATGCAAATAAAACTATAGTAATTATACCCATATATGCTTGTGTAAGAGAGTCCAATTAAATTTAAAAAGCAAAGGTTTCAATCCTTTTGTTGCAGACACTTGGCTTTGCTTCTAACCAGACAACCTCTTTGTCTCTGGCTATTTCAGCTTGTAAGCTCCCTGCAGACCTCCTGTTGTTCAGTAACAGCTTGTCAATGTAAATCAGCTTAGGGTACCAAATGAATACCGCCTTCCGAACTGCACACATGCTCTCTTACTGAAACGTTTCTGCTCTTTCCCCTCACAGATATGGTTATCAGCAAAGGTGCCAATGCACCAAGGCCGGTGATTGCAGCTAAAATGTTACTTTGGAACAAGGGTTTCCTACTTCTGCTGGCGCAATTCTGTGTTACGGTGAAGGCCTTTGAAACAACAGCGCCCGAAGAACACCATGCGGAGACTGACAGACAGGAATACCTGAGAGAAGTTTTACAAGTTTTGTCTGTTGAACAACAGTCTCAGCTGAACCGAAACCAAACTCAGTCTTTAATTAAAGTGTTGTTTGACATTTTGGAGTGTCCAAAGCGGATTGCTGGAACACAACAACAATGTGATCAGGTTGGTGCTCTCAGAATCAATTATGAAGAACCGATTAAACAATAATTCTTATTTATCATGTATGCTTTGGGTGAACAAAACCTGTTTATGGGTATATCGCCTTATTGTTTTTTGGTGATGGCTGTAAATGAAAATTGCTAAGAAAGACACACTAAAGTGAAGTGAGAATGCATATTACAGAAATGCAGCAGGTTTAACTTTCAGCACCAATTAACTTTGTAAAAAGACAACCCCATAATAATTAACAAAATAGTTTCAGTGTCTTTAAAATGATATAGCAGAATACCCAAGCCCGGGACAGGTTAGCTGATCTGCTTTGCTGAATGAAATTATTTTTCAGAGTCAGAGTCTGTTCTTCTCAGATTAGTTTTTTTCCCCCCGCTAGACCTAGAAGTCTGCAGTGTTGACAGAATTATGATTATTCTTATTCAACTACCACTAAATCCTTTTTTTGTTGTTGTTATTAGTCAATATATGACTAGTTAGGGTTTCCAAACTGTTTCCCATAATTAACTGTTTGAACAAATGATTTGTTTATAAGCAAGTGTTGTTACACCCACTTGAATGACCTCCCGACCAACTGACCTTTAAGTGTATTCTAAATACTACACAGTACAATTAAAATAGACAAAGCTAGTAATTTGACATTCAAGGTAAAAAAAATCATGTGTACATTAAAACGTAGGCTTCATGCCAAGTTTTAATCTGTCCAGGACATGAGATAAAAAAAAAAAAAAACTTTTTTTGCAAGGGATTGTAAAGTGATTGACTACATCCTACTGTTTTTTTGTTTTGCTTTTGTTTAAATAAGGCAGACATCTTCACTTTTAAATCTGCATGGAGCTCAATACATATTTAAGGCAGATAAATGAAATACGTTTAAGTAGGATGCCGTAGTAAACATTGTGCTGATGTTTTTGATGTAAAGTGTGCATTGAAGTGTGCACCTCCAACAAAGGATAGCATTTAAGTTGTCAAACTACTTCACAGTATTGTGACTACATTGTATGAAAGGCATGGCCACTCATTTGATTCAATTCTGCACCACACCTTAGCTTTCCTAGGATGTTTGTGCTGTTAGATAGATGAATGTAGTTATAACAAGGTGAACTGAAATACTTTCTGCTGTGTTTGTTATAGAACCATAGAGTTTCTCTGAACTTCCTCTTGAAAAATTATTTTTCTTAGGGTCCATAAAGAACCATTATTATATATTGAAAAGTGGTTATGTATCACTGGTTCAATATGAAAGCTAGTGATAAGCAGAACCATTAATGGTTGCGAAATCCAAAACAAATATAAACCCTGGAACCCTCTTTTCAAAGAGTGTAGGATAAATTATATAGCACAATAATGTTGCACTGCCTGTGCAACACAAATATGCTTCCCCACAATCAGCCTTGAAGAGCTTTTTCAGAAGCACTTTTGTTCCGGAAAAGTTAATAAGCATGGCAATTCAAGCAGACAACAATATAGAATCATACAGACCACACATACAAGTATATTCAAAGCAGGTAAGGAATTAAATCATATTAGAAAAAATTAGTTGATACTGTAGATAACTGTAACAACCAGCGTTTTTTTGTCATTTCAGTGCCTTTCAGCAGACGTGCTGTTTTCTGCTGTGGGAGAAGGTGCCAATGAACACATTGATGAAGAAGGTTTTCTGAACATTTCGACTGTCCTTCTTTATTATATCATAAACATGAGAGATGTCTGCACCTTAAACTTATCTGCCGGTTCTCCAGACTACCAGTTCTACCTCACTGCTGTGTTGGACTTCAATCACAAAGAAGACTTTAAATATCTCACGCAAAATGAAACTGAAAGCATCTTGGAAGTCATTAACCAGCATTACGTGCCTTCAACAACAAGCCAGGTGAATGATCTACATGAATGACAAACATCAGATACAACAATATGTTAGCAGGTCTTCAGGGTTTGACACATTGATACTCTGCTCAATCGAGGGGTACCCTCAATCATACCACTGCTTGAAAAATTGAATTACTGACGAAACAATTTCAAGGTGTTTTATGTCTTGCTTATTAAACTATTTAGCATTTTGTTGCAGATAGAACAATTATCTATTCACACATACCAAGATGTTTAGTAAGCAAATAGTAAAATAGGCTACAAATGCCCACCCGTCACCACAAACTAACACATGGTGTATTATTTCCACTGGCCAGAGTATATACTGTACAGTACCCTTTCAACCAAGAATTATTCCCCAGAATGGGGACGTTATTACTTTAACTATTTAAAATTCTGTCTCAACCCTGTATTTGAGAACATTCAAATTCATGAAACAATTTGTGTTTTAGGTTACAGTAAACAATATAGTTTAACAGTATGGTTTTGGTATATATATATATATATATATATATATATATATATATATATATATATATATATATCACACACACATACCTACACACATTACATGATAGTACTAAACGTGTTTGTTTTCCAATAATTGTATTCCACCTTCTTTAGTGCACAGATGCAATGTTGTTAACCAGGGAAGCTGGCATTCTGGATACTCGAGGTGCAGACAGAAAAGCTGTTCCAAAACTGGCTGCTGCAATTATCACTCATGCCCTGAAACGGAATTGCTTTAGCAAACACAGCCTGCCCTTACCAGGATTCTTCACTGAATACATCTTCCATTCCCTGAACAGTACAAGTAATATAAGCACAGGAGGTAAGACAACAGCTATACATGTATTTTTTTTTTGGCATTGGTGAAGGAGGAACATAGTTGATGAATCAGTCCTAGTCAACATGGAGGCTAGTTAGCCTAGTGGAAACCCTACCTATGAGTCTTTAGACACAGTGAAGGTGTATTTGGATAATGGTTACAAAAATTAACAGTAGCAATATGTCACAGACATGTTCAATACGGGAAAACTTCCTTCTCTGCTTTTTAACTAGAACAACTTCAGTTCTAGTCATTTAGCATCTAGAATCCTTTAAATAAATCATGTTATTTAAGAACTTAGTATTCTGAGTGAAGTTGCTAAATTAGTGCCAGACAGCCGTGTGCATATGCACGTTTAATGAATGAAACATGACCATTTGAAATGATGATAGGTAATATGAATTTACCATTTATCAAATATAAAAATATATATATATATATATTGTGACAAAGCTCTTGCTGGGTAAGCGAACTTGTACACCAATCGGTATGGGAGACACACACAAGAAGGTACAGTCACAAATAAAGTTTGTTCCAACAAGACGGTGCTTGTAAGTTTATTACCTTGTACCGTGTTGGACACACGGCCCACAGGGTCAGGGATATCAAGGGTCAGTTCACAAATCTGGTTCTCCGTATAAATCAAGTTCACAGCCAGTAGGGTTCTCAGTCGGTCCAGGTCATACACAGTAAATCAATTCAAAATCCACAAAACAGTAATAGCACACTCCCCAATGCCTCACCACCTTCTACTTCTCTCTCTCCCTCCTGGTCTGTGTTGACCCTTTTATATTGGCCGGCCACACCCCATGACTGTTGTGGGTGTGGCTGCCACGCCTCAGGACATTGCTCTGGCTGTTGGGGCTTGTAGTCTTTTAGGCTGCCATTTTGTAATTGTAGTCCCCTCTGGTCGCAATCCAGTGAGAGGACAGAGCCCTGTTAGCAGTTCCGCCCTCACATACTTGCCATTTATAACACGGCCCCTTGGTTTGTCACAATATGTTTTAAATACTGAAGGCACAATAGAAGCCATTAAAAATAAGAACGATCCAATTAACCTTTTATACAACAATAACCATTTCTCAGTTATTGTATTTAAAGACAATGAAACCGAAGAAAATCTGAATACTGTGGCATAATTAAGAAAGATAATCAAAATAAATCTAAAACAGTAAAAATAAACCAGGTTAATAATAAAATGCGAAATAGGGAATTAAACATGACTAAGACAGAGAATTCAAAACATAAAGATAGGAGACCCAAAAATAGACATGGTACCAAATACACAAAAGATAAGACAGAAGACATAGTATTTAATTTATCAAGTAAAACCTTAACCACATCCCAAAAAGCAGTACTGAGTAAAGGACTTAAGTTTATACCGACTAAAAGATACATCGATAAAGATAAACTGGCCACTGAATTGAAGGAGTGGGAGAGACGATGAGATTAGCGGAATATTTTTTCAATGAAAATATCTCAGATTCAGAGGGTAATTATGAGCATGGGATTAAAGTTAATAGTACAAGCACATGGACTCCTCCAGATGGAAGAGACAAATGGTTAGATATGTATATTGAAGTAGTTAAACAAGAAATAATAGTAGGACTAAAGAAAAGATGTAAACTTAATCTAACCAATATTGAAGAACAAGCTATGACTGAGTTGTTAAATGATGATGATATAATGTTAAGACCAGCAGATAAAGGCTCAGGAATAGTGATAATGAACACAGATGACTATATGAAATCTGTAGAATGTGAATTAAATAATACAGATACATATGAAGAAGTTAAAAGCAATAAGATCAATAAATCGGCAAAAGAGGTTAAGGAAATTATGGAGAGACTATACAATAAAGGAATTATATCAAAAGAATTAAAAAATACATGCAGCCACATAATGCGAGAACAGGCCTAGCAAGAGGAAATCCTAAAATGCACAAAGAAAATCACCCGATGCTTAATGATAGTCAGTACAATTGATAATCCAACACACATAATAGCTGAAATAGCAGAAAAACAACTTAGGTCGCACGTTGAGAAATTACCAAGCTATGTTAAGGATACAACACAATTTTTAAAAAGACTTAAATCAATAAAACACAACCTTCCAGAGAATACAATTTTATTTTGCATGGATGTAAAATCCTTGTACCCAAGTGTCCCTCAGAAAGAAACTTTAGAAGCTTGTCAAAAAGCACTAGATAATAGACTAGATAAATCAATACCAACAGCAGAAGTACTGAACATGATCAACGTAGTTTTAGAAAACAGTTATTTTACATTTGTTGATAAGAATTACAAACAAAACGATGGTACAGCAATAGGATCTAAATTAGGAATGCATTTTGCCAGTACATACATGGGAACATGGGAAGAACAATTACTTAGAAAATCGGAAAGAGAACCTTTAGAATACATTCGGTTTGTAGATGATATTTTTGGGGTTTGGACACATGGAGAAGAGTCTCTTCCAGTTTCATAAAATAGCAAATGAAATACACAGTAATATTAAGGTGGACCTTCGATGGTCAAGGAAAGAAATAGAATTTTTAGATACCATAGTAAAACTTGAAGAAGGTTCAATTGAGACTGACCTCTTCTGTAAACCTACTGACATGCACCAGTATTTACACATGTCCTCTGCACATCCGATACACACTAAAAGGGCAATCCCAAAGGGTCTAGGAATAAGAATACTGAAGAATATGCTCAAAAGAAAGTGACTATGTAAAACAAAGAAATGTATTAAAAACAAATCTTAAAAAAAGAGGATACAAAGAAAGAATTATAGAGACGGAGTTAAGAAAAGTGGATAAACTAAAAAGAGATGATCTACTAGATTATAAAACTAGAGATAAAAAGGTCAAAAGAGTCCCATTAATAATGACTTACTCTAAACTTTTGCCCAATATTTCTAAGATAGTTTGGAAACACTTATGGATTCTACATAATTCAGAAAAATTAAAAAAGTATTTCTTAAGGCCCCAGTTGTAGCATTCAAAAGAGAAGCTAATTTAGGTGATATTTTAGTTCACAGTAAACATAAAAGAATAATTGACAAAATAGGTTCTACTGAACATGTGCACCAGTAGATGTAAAGTGTGTAAATACATAGATAAAAGTAAAAATATAATTAAACATAAGAACACCACATATCCACTAAAAACTAATACCTACTGTAAAAATAGCAATGTTGTTTATGGAATAGCCTGTGAAAAATGTGATGAAATCAAATATGTTGGAGAGACTGGAACTACTTTATATAAACGAATTCAGAACCACCTTTCATTAATTAGAAATAAAAAATGAATGAACCAATAGTACAGCACTTCACCAGTCAAGGACATGACATAAATGATGTAAAGTTTGTAGTATTAGAACAGCTAAAATTAGACAATGCAACATATAGAAGAATAAAAGAAAGTAAATGGATAAATAGACTGAATACAATTATGCCAGCGGACTCAACAGAAAAGAATGAACTAATTAACTTCAATAGATATATAACATTTAAATAAATAAACAAAGTTTGTTCAAAAATTGTGCATGCTGATGCGCTTGGGAGGCCAAATCTAGACTGATCCTCAGAGCCAGCATTGCATGATATAATAAAAATATAAATTTATATAAAATAATGTTTATTAGAATTAATACAGATTCTAAGATAGAAGTAAAAATGATGTCACAATATATAGAAGAGCATTACATCATGTAAGAATAAATCATAGATTTGAATGTAAACAATAACAAGTAGTTGTCATGCCGTCAAAAACCTATAAATACCTCCAATGTTTTGATTCAAACACAGGCTCCCTTGAGAAAGATATGTGCAACATATCGAAACGTTGGGCAGCTGGCTCTTTGAGCATATATATATATATATATATATATATATATATTTTTTTTAAGCTAATTTGGTCAAACATATTAGTTGGTCAACATTTGTGACAAATATAAATAGAAAAGGGAAACAGCTCTGGTCTGGAATGTGGCTAGAACAGAAAACAATGAACTTTACCCCATACCCCTAGATATGATCAAGGCAAGTGTCCAGCACCCCTCACTGTGAATTTTTTATTAAAGCTAAATAAAACATGGAAGAAACACAATTTTTTTAGTAGACCCAAGTGCCTACATATGTATCTTAAATAAGGGCACAATCATATCAATATATGTGACAAAATAACTAAAACAGAGGTCAGAGAGCCATTGGCAAACTCAGACCACAACATGGTCTAATTTGAAGTTATTTTTAAAACCCCAAAAGTAATGAATAAAGCTAAGGTTTACAATTTTAGAAAAGCAAACTATGAAGGTATGAAACAGAGACTAACAGAAGTAGATTGGAGCAAAATAGAGAAAACATCCACAGAAAAAGGATGTCTGTTTTTAAAAAATGTAGTACTAGAGGTGCAAAACAATTACATCCCAAAAGTAGATAAATCTAAATCTAAAACAAAATGGCCAAAATGGTTTAATAGATCAATTTTAAAAAAAAATCAGCGAAAAAAGGCACTTTACAGAGCGTTTAAAAGGGACCAAAAACAAAGTACACAGAAAGAATACTTGGAACTGCAAACACAAGTCAAAAAGTTAGTTAGAAAGGCCAAGAGAGAGATAGAAATGAACATTGCTAAGGGGGCTAAAACCAACTCCAAAATGTTTTTCCAATATTATAACAGCAAGAGAACATTCAAAGAGGAGGTTAAATGTCAAAGAGATAAAAATGGCAAAATCACAGACGAAGAAAAAAAAATAGCAAATATATTAAATGATTACTTTTCACAAGTTTTTACAAAGGAGGATACGGACAACATGCCCCACATGTCGACCTGTTCCTATCCAGTTTTAAATAACTTTAGCATAACAGAGACAGAAGAGTTAAAGGGACTAGGAGCTCTTAAAATATACAAATCCCATGGGCTGGATGAGATCTTCCCAATAGTACACAAAGAAATGAAAGAAGTTATTTACAAACCGCTAACCAAGATCATGGAACAGTCTCTTGACACATGGGTTGTACTGACAGACTGGAGAATTGCAAACGTAATACCAATCCACAAGAAGGGAGACAAAACCGAACAAGGTAACTACAGACCAATAAGCCTGACTTCTATTTTATGTAAACTTATGGAAACTATAATAAGATCCAAAATGGAAAATTACCTATATGGTAACAGTAACCTGGGAGACAGTCAGCATGGTTTTAGGAATGGGAGATCATGTCTAACTAACCTGCTTGATTTTTCTGAGGATGCAACATCGACAATGGATAATTGCAAAGCATACGGCATGGTTTATTTAGATTTCCAGAAAGCTTTTGACAAAGTCCAGCATAAAAGATTAATTTTCAAACTGAACACTGTAGGGATTCAAGGAAATGCATGCACATGGATTAGGGAGTGGTTAACATCTAGAAAACAGAAAGTACTGATTAAGGGAGAAACCTCAAAATGGAGCGAGGTAACCAGTGGTGTACCACAGGGATCAGTATTAGGTCCTCTGCTGTTCCTAATCTACATTAATGATTTAGATTCTGGTATAGTAAGCAAACTTGTTAAATTTGCAGATGTTACAAAAACAGGAGGAGTGGCCAACACTGTTGCAGCAGCAAAGGTCATTCAAAATGATCTAGGCAGCATTCAGAACTGGGCAGACACACGGCAAATGACATTTAATAGAGACAAGTGTAAGGTACTGCATGCAGGCAATAAAAATGTGCATTATAAATATCATATTGGAGATACTGAAGTTGAAGACGGAATCTATGAAAAAGACCTAGGAGTTTATGTTGCCTCAGAAATGTCTTCATTTAGACAATGTGGGAAAGCTATAAAAAAGGCCAACACGATGCTCGGATATATTGTGAAAAGTGTTGAATTTAAATCAAGGGAAGCAATGTTAAAACTTTACAATACATTAGTAAGACCTCTAGAATATTGTGTTCAGTTCTGGTCATCTTGTTATAAAAAGGATATTGCTGCTCTAGAAAGAGTGCAAAGAAGAGCGACCAGAATTATCCCAGGTTTAAAAGGCATGTCATATGCAGACAGGCTAAAATAATTTAATCTATTCAGTCTTGAACAAAGAAGACTACGCAGTGATCTGCTTCAAGCATTCAAAATTCTAAAAGGTATTGACAATGTCGACCCAGTGGACTTTTTCGACCTGAAAAAAGAAACAAGGACCAGGGGTCACAAATGGAGATTAGATAAAGGGACATTCAGAACAGAAAATAGGAGGCACTTTTTTTACACAGAGAATTGTGAAGGTCTGGAACCAACTCCCCAGTAATGTTGTTGAAGCTGACACCCTGGGATCCTTCAAGAAGCTGCTTGATGAGATTCTGGGATCAATAAGCTACTAACATCCAAACAATGGGCCGAATGGCCTCCTCTCGTTTGTAAACTTTCTTATGTTCTTAGGTGGCTGCACTGGAAAGGTAGGACAGGTAGGTAAGACAGGATTTTTTTTTATATTAAACATCTCCTCCAGTTCCCCAAGCAAGTTGTTTAATAAATGCAATCCCTATAGAAGCTATATTGATATGGTCTGTACAGATAAGGGCACTTCTGCCTGTGTTTATAGAAGATGCAGTCAGACAGTGTGCACACTTTTAGTCCACGTTATTTATATAGAAATAGATAAGAACAGTATCAAAAATAGCCACAAAGTTGATGGTTCAGATCAATTAGCTTCTAGGAACTGGGCAGGCATTGATGTTTCTACATTTTTCTTTTGTTCTTACAACTTGACTGCATTTCTTCATGATCATTAGACCTCGACCACCTGCTTCATCAGCTGGGACTAGGAGGAAGTCTGGAGCATCAGAGACACAGGGGGAAGAGAAGCACAGCTTTCAGGCAGCCGCAGGACTCATCACACCTCCCTGTTCAAATACAGAGACACACAGAACATCCAGACTGCCATCATGGCCTTCTACAGCACATCCCAGACTGGACAAAGGTAAAGCACCCAGCAAGTTAAAGAAGTAAGAAGCTGGATCCCAAGGGTGCATTTAACTTGGGGTGTACTGGCTGAAACAATTTTATGTCCATGAATTTCTAGAAAATATAGTTAATCAAGAATACACTGAATTATTTTTTTAAAAATCTCAGGAGGGAGGTAATGATTTTGAACTCAACAGAAATGGAAGTTTTAATTACCTACAGAAGGCTTTTGTGAAATGTAATTGCAATTGTTCAGTCTGACAAAAGGTAAATAAGGTGTGTTCAACCCCTGAGCAAATGTTTGATCTCAGCACCTCATCTTTCTTTAACAGGTTTGTTTCTCAGCCAAGCAACTTGTGCAGATTCATTTGCAAGGCAGCCATCCTTTGATTTCTAAAGAACACTTTAGCCAAATTAGCCCTGCCATCATCCAGCAGTTGCTTAGTGGCGCCTGTGAAAGCAGGGAACAGGACAACACAAGCTCTCCTCCAAGTGCCATAGAGAGTAAGTGGACATTTTCATGAAATGTTTATATAGGCTGCCCATTGAAAATGAAACCCATCTTACATCCTCATGAAGAGATATTTCAGAGCAATGTCTGTTTTTGTAACGGAAACATGCAGCTGGCTCCTCCAGAGCCATATCGAGGTGACACAATGCAATGGCACATGTCCCATTAAAAAAAAAAAATAATGCTCGTGATACCTTCTATTCTGACCACTATGATAATAATGGCTGACAGTTTGTGGGCTTTTCACCAAACCACTATTAAGAAAGATCTTTTGGGGGTTATCAAATTATAGGCAAGTATATTGCAAGTATCATTAATTGATGTACTTGGTAGTATGTTACAGTTGAACTCAATGATATGAGAACAATTTATCTAAAGTATATGGAATAAACCCATTTTAACTTAAGAACAAATGTCTAAAGGATGATTCATGGATTAATGCTGGCATAAATACAATTAGTGACATTTTTATTGATTATCATTTGTTTATTTAGCAGACGCCTTTATCCAAGGCAACTTACAGAGACTAGGGTGTGTGAACTATGCATCAGCTGCAGAGTCACTTACAATTACGCCTGACCCGAAAGACGGAGCACAAGGAGGTTAAGTGACTTGCTCAGGGTCACACAATGAGTCAATGGCTGAGGTGGAATTTGAACCGGGGACCTCCTGGTTACAAGCCCTTTTCTTTAACCACTGGACCACACAGCCTCCTATTGATAAATCCTTTCCTTCTCACTCAAAGTAAAATTTAATACAAGTAATTCATTTGTATATAATCATGTTAAATCTTCTCTTTCTAAACTATATTAAAGGAAACCTTGTCGTCCACAAATTACCAAATTGGAACCATTTTGATCTGATTCTAAGAATGCACAGAGATTTGTTTCAAAATTATATGAATTGTTTCAAGATAGTCAGATTGCCTTTGATGGCTCCTTAAAAGCTTACTAGTAAAGTGTTTGGAAAACAGAGTTCAGCAATAATACATGAAGATTGATTAATAAAAAATGTCAAATTATCCTCACAAAATGCTAAATTGTGTTCAATTCAATATAAAGTACTGCATAACGTTTATTTTACCCCCTCCAAGTCAGGTAATTTTACCCGTCAGATAATTCATCGTGCTGGAGATAACTCTGGAGGCTGGGCAAAGATAACTCATATATATATATATATATATATATATATATATATATATATATATATATATATATATATATAAGAGCCAGCTATATATATATATATATATATATACACACACACACTCTGGTATTGCACAGAAGCTTCAATATTTTGGAAAGATATATTCTTCATGTAAATAATATAATTTAATGCCAATATAAAAAATGTCTCCTAAACTAGCAATACTTGGAGATACCTCTGATCTACATCTTTCTTTTGCAGAACGCAAATTACTTCTTGGTCTATTCATTCTTGCTAAAATGCTATTCTTTGTAGTTGGAAGGATACTGAACCTACGGCGAAATTTAGCATTAGAAGCTCTGTCACTTGAAAAAATTCACTTTTTCTATCTGGAGTTTTCCCATCTCTGCACATATTTTATTTATTTATTAATGCGTGGCTGTATACAGTTGTAGTTTTACATAATTTTATGCATTTTATGTGTAGGAGATAACAATCCTGTTATTGTTATTAAAAAATAAAACCTTATAAAATATAAATGACAAAAAAGTATGTTACAGTGCAGATATTAAAATTCATTAGGAGGAAAATCAATAAAAATGCTTTGCACATGACAAAGGCAAAGCACTCAGCAAGTTAACCAAAAAAGGGAATAGTTCTCACAAAACTTACTGTATTTTTTCACCATTAAAATTGAGAAATTCTTCTCAAATTCCCCTCAAATTAGGAACTTAAATACACTGGAAAAACAGAGCGTATGCAAGCAGGTAACACTATTAAGAGACCAATTTACAACATACTGTATTAGTTTTACAAACGCAATGAGTTAACTTTAAAGCAATATATGCAATAAGAACCGACACAGAGGGCATTACCAGATATGATACATTATTATTATTATTATTATTATTATTATTATTATTATTAATAAACTGAGGACAAAGTAAAAAAAAAAAAAGATTGTGTAATAATAATAATAATAATAATAATAATAATAATAATAATAATAAAAATAATAATAATATTAAGAGTCTTTTCCTCGGTAATTGATTTGAATAGTTCAGCTCTCAAATAAATATAACTCGATATACCATACTCTTTATTTTTATTTTTGACGGTTGCATAAAATTCTCTGAGATATTCATTTAAACTCTGGCAAGTGTTTTCCTCAAAATTTGTGTTTTTTATTATTTTCCTTTAACCAGTCTCAAAAAACATGAATTGCCCAAGCTGTTTGTTTTCTGGTATTTTTTTCAGTTCTTTCTATTTCAACTAAATCAAGTCACTGTTGGGTAATGCTCCCATGTTTAGCACTACTAGTAGTCCTGATGGTAGGTTTTTCAGTCTGTCCGACAGTACTTCTCTCTGTACTACTTACAGCGACTGTAGACATCTCAGAGGTGCTCGTATTTTCCGGGATGTTTTGATTTAGCCATTCCTGAATTGACATCTTATTAAGAGGTTGAAATTTGATGGAGTGATCCATCAATTGTGATTTGTGATTTGTTTTTGTGATGCGGTTACAACGATTCTAAGGGCATATATCAGGGATTATATACCTCTAGCTCAACCGTATTTAGAATGTGTGGAATCTTTCCATTGAAGTGGATTATATTATATATATATATACAGTATATACAGTACTGTGCAAAAGTTTTAGGCAGGTGTGAAAAAATGCTGTAAAGTAAGAATACTTTCAAAAATAGACATGTTAATAGATTATATTTATCAATTAACTAAATGCAAAGTGAGTGAACAGAAGAAAAATCTAAATCAAATCCATATTTGGTGTGACCACCCTTTGCCTTCAAAACAGCATCAAGCATCAATTTTTTTAGGTACACAGTTTTTGAAGGAACTCGGCAGGTAGGTTGACCTAAACATCTTGGAGAACTAACCACAGTTCTGTGGATTTAGGCAGCCTCAGTTGCTTCTCTCTCTTCATGTAATCCCAGACTGACTCGATGATGTTGAGATCAGGGCTCTGTGGGGGCCATACCATCACTTCTAGGACTCCTTGTTCTTTACGCTGAAGATAGTTCTTAATGACTTTTGCTGTATGTTTGGGGTCGTTGTCATGCTGCAGAATAAATTTGGGGCCAATCAGATGCCTCCCTGATGGTATTGCATGATGGATAAGTATCTGCCTGTACTTCTCAGCATTGAGGAAACCATTAATTCTGACCAAATCCCCAACTCCATTTGCAGAAATGCAGCCCCAAACTTGCAAGGAACCTCCACCATGCTTCACTGTTGCCTGCAGACACTCATTCGTGTACGCTTTCCAGCCCTTCGGCGAACAAACTGCCTTCTGCTACAGCCAAATATTTCAAATTTTGACTCATCAGTCCAGAGCACCTGCTGCCATTTTTCTGCACCCCAGTTCCTGTGTTTTCGTGCATAGTTGAGTCGCTTGGCCTTGTTTCCACGCCGGAGGTATGGCTTTTGGCCGCAAGTCTTCCATGAAGGCCACTTCTGACCAGACTTCTCCGGACAGTAAATGGGTGTACCAGGGTCCCACTGTTTTCTGCCAATTCTGAGCTGATGGCACTGCTGGACATCTTCCGATTGCGAAGGAAGTAAGCATGATGTGTCTTTCATCTGCTGCAGTAAGTTTCCTTGGCCGACCACTGCGTCTCACGGTCCTCAACGTTGCCCGTTTCTTTGTGCTTCTTCAAAAGAGCTTGGACAGCACATCTGGAAACCCCTGTCTGCCTTGAAATTTCTGCCTGGGAGAGACCTTGCTGATGCAGTATAACTACCTTGTGTCTTGTTGCTGTGCTCAGTCTTGCCATGGTGTATGACTTTTGACAGTAAACTGTCTTCAGCAACCTCACCTTGTTAGCTGAGTTTGGCTGTTCCTCACCCAGTTTTATTCCTCCTACACAGCTGTTTCTGTTTCAGTTAATGATTGTGTTTCAACCTACATATTGAATTGATGATCATTAGCACCTGTTTGGTATAATTGTTTAATCATACACCTGACTATATGCCTACAAAATCCCTGACTTTGTGCAAGTGTACCAAGAAGAATTGATGCTGTTTTGAAGGCAAAAGGTGGTCACACCAAATATGGATTTGATTTAGATTTTTCTTCTGTTCACTCACTTTGCATTTAGTTAATTGATAAATATAATCTATTAACATGTCTATTTTTGAAAGCATTCTTACTTTACAGCATTTTTCCACACCTGCCTAAAACTTTTGCACAGTACTGTATATATATATATATATATATATATATATATATATATATATATATATATATATATATATATACACATACATACATACATACATACATACATACATACATACATACACACACACACATGAAGCAGGGATCTTATTGAAGCTCAAGTTTCATTTTTAACATTTTTTTTCCACTTTCTGTGCAGAATATGGCTACAGCACACTGGCTGTCTTGATAATCACAGTGAGCTCTATGCTTGGCATCACCCTGATCTTTTTCAACTCCTGTCAAGAGACCTATGCTCTTATACTGCAACTGTTTGTAGGTCTAGCAGTTGGGACACTTTCAGGTGATGCACTTCTGCACCTCCTGCCACAGGTAATGAGCGGCAATGGACAGAATAACAAGAAATTAACTCTAAAAAAATAAAGGTTTACACCACAATGTTTTGTGAAAGTGCAATGCATGTAGTGGACATACACAGTACACAGTATTTGTGCAGGGTTTGCATGATCGTCTGAAAACAAGCCAATTGTATGAAATGCTAATCTTTAATTCGGGTGCTGACTTACAATTTAACTAAAACGTACCCTCTCATAAACACAAACAAAAAAAACACAGGGTCTATGGTCTTAATAGCACCCTGCAATTTACAAACCTCATTTTATACAGACCTTATTGGAGTAATGTTAATAAGCGGGTCAATAAATCAACTCTGGGGGAAACGCTGGGTATTCAGATGTGACACTGTTTAGGTTATTAAAATAGAACCCCCTATATAAGTATACCATAGAAAAAGCAAAGTGTAGTCAAGCACAGTGAAAGCATGGTAAAGAATAGGCATTCTGTGTGATACACTTCCGTTACAGTGTTTCCCCTGTTGGTTGAGATATTGAAACCTCTAAAACCATGTATGCAGACGAGCCTGGCTCTGTTGCATTGTTAAGACGCTTGCCTGCGGATTGAGGGGTCGCTGGTTCACGCCCAGCCTCCACCCTATTACATAAGCATATTAAAAAGCATGGCAAGTAACGGTAGATGCATAGAATAACCACGAGAAACCCATGGCAAAACTGCAAACTGACCATGCATATACTAGGGTAAACATTTATAAAGGCTCATTTGTGGCTGGAATACAATATTTAGGATATCAATGTTTTCTCACAAAGAATAACTGCATAACTAAACCTTAATGAAATATTGAAAGGATGGATTTCTACATAACCTGGTTCCCCTAACCAGGCTTACAGTACTGTATTTCCCTTACCCTCTCTTTGTCATGTTTAGATCCTTGGCCTGCATGACCATGTGCATCATGAGGAAGACAATTCAATCAAAGAAAAAGATTACCTCTGGAAAATTCTAGGAATGATTGGGGGAATCTATGGGTTTTTCCTAATTGAAAAGATGTTTTTTCTTCTAGTGTCATCAAGAGGTCAGGTAAGAGATGCATGCAATGGGTTCACAACACCTTCAAGGCAAATACACAGTTTAGTATTCCATGTCCACTTAAAGAAAAATATATTAAAACAGAAGTAAGTTCACTTAAAATGATTAACATAGTTTTGGGATACAATGAGTCCCCTTGAATGATAAATGCTATGAAATAAATATTGCATTACCATGTTCAGTTAACAAATTAAGTTGATCAACTCCTCGCCATAGGTTTTTTTAGGTCTTATACTGTAGGTTGTCATTATATCAGGGCTAGGATGTAGTTACACACCTCTCCCCCAATCCAGTTTTTGTTTACTTTCCTGAAGTATATATATATATATATATATATATATATATATATATATATATATATATATATATATATATATATATTTTTAAGCATTTTGATGATAGTGTCTTCCACATAAAGTACTCCAGTTTTTGCTCCAAAACCTCAAACTACATGTATTATGATGCTCTCTGTGGTTACAATGAATAGAACTTAGTTTTCTAATTAAATAGTTAACTCTGCATGGTCTCATTCATTGTCCAGACATATATACAATTTTACTAGCAACTGGGTTATACAGGTTGGAAGAAGAAGCGTGGGTGTCTTTCGAGACCTGAAATGGACTGGACAGTGAACCAGGACTGCTGTCTGCTAAGATATAAAGTGCAACAGGCTATTAAGAAATTATTAAGGAATGCTGTTAACAGATACCAAGGAATTGTACTTGAAAATACAATTTAAAGACACCGTTGCCTTATCTGCTACACTAGCCGGACTATGCGTGTTTTTTCTTACAGGATCATTCATTTGCAAATGGCCGCTTGGGACATTCCCATGACCTTCCTCTAGAATCTAACTGCAGTGACCAATCAGGGCGAGAAAAATCTACATCAACTATGCAACTGGTGAGTAATCCGTCTGATTTATTATGTTGCCCTATTTTCCTATTTACATCTACAAACTGAACAAAACAAAGTGGAGGAGGAGGGGGAGGAGGACACAATGTATGCCAATTAAACCCAGGTTTTAACAGTGAAACAACCAGGGTAGCAGTTTTGTAAGGGAAATAATGGTAGAAAAATGATTGCACTGCTTCTGAAGTGCTTGTATTTAAATACGTGATGCACATTCAAAGTTCTGAATTTGGTTCACATTCAAAACAAAATCTCCATGTTCCATTGAATCCTTTTTAAATGGATGGAGGTGCTGCCAACTGTAAATAATTACAGGGCTTGGTTTGGGAAATGCTGCACCCAACCTTACAGTATAACATGCATTCTTATAAGTAATTTAATAGACTAACACTATGTTATCACAAAACAGGGAATTCCAGAAGATTCTGAAAACACTGAAATTCCCTCAGATGATGTACATATACATGATGAAGAACATATTCCTGCAAGTGGCAAAAGTAAGAGCTTAAAATATACCTGATATACGGTACATTATATGACATGATTATGGACAGTTTGTCATTTCTGTCTTTTATGGCAATTTGTACACCAACTAAGAGAGTACTGGGAGCGTCCAGTTCATGTTGGATAGAATCTACGTTGAAAAACATTTTTAATTTCAACTCAAACACACTCCACATGTTACCTAAGCTACCACCAAACACCACCAAGTGGACCAAATGCCTACAGTAAACCAACACTGTATTAGCTTGAACCAAATATATATATATAAAACACTACATAACGGCAAAAACTATAAAACTGACCTTTTACTGAAGACTTTCTGACTGATTATGCTTCTGTCCTCAGAACAAAGGATTTCCTTGTTGGCTATCATGGTTATAGTTGGAGACAGCCTTCACAATTTTGCAGACGGACTAGTAATAGGTGCAGCTTTTTCGTCATCAGTGGAGACTGGCATGGCAACCACTGTTGCCATTTTATGCCATGAAATCCCTCATGAAATGGGTAAGACCTAAATGACAACAAAATATGTTTAAAAGATGACCATGCATGTAATCTAAATTGTACATTTAGATATTTTAAAAGTATGGCCTTGTTTATTCACACTAACTGGCATTATTTATCATTGACATGAAAAGCCCTGCATATATCCATTTTGAACTATTTTGTCTGCCTTATGCCAGGTGATTTTGCGGTGTTGCTGAATTCTGGACTATCAGTAAAGAATGCCATGCTGATGAATTTTATCAGTGCACTCACAGCCTTCATTGGGCTCTACATTGGGCTCTTCGTCTCGACGGACACAGGTGTTCAGCAGTGGATATTTACTGTTACTGCAGGAATATTCTTATACCTATCACTAGTGGAAATGGTAAGCATCACACTATTTCCATAATGTATTAAAGTTCAGTTACTTTATTGAAAAACTAGAAATGGTTGTAATGGAAATTTATTTAGAGGATCATGGAATACAGCTCTAGCTCTAAGGACACTGAGGTCTCTTCAATTGATCTAAATGGTAGTGGATCTGTATACTGCCATTGTTTTGTCCGTGGTCTATATCATTAACACAGCCAGAGGATAAAACAATGTGGCACTGAAACGATTAATGTCCCATCTGTAATGGAACTTTGAGGGAATTAAAGAATACTATTGTGGAACTAAAAGAAGTCAATATCAAAGCGTGTGGTCTGTATTATTGATATGCATACTGAATACGAAGCCAAATATCTCAAAACTTTTGGTCTTTATCATCTGGAACGCAACAAATCACAAGCCCATATGGTGGCCATCTTAGGTTACAGGTCATAGTGAGTCCTTAGATTTTACCGCAGAAGTCCATAAACCTAAAAATATGACGATTAGTGAGATTTGCAAATTCATAACAGATTCTCTAATAGCTATGCAGGGATTGCTTAAGTGTTAGAACATTGCAAAAATGGTATCACATTGCTAAAATTCTTGCTATCTTTTAATAGCCACACCGATGAATTTAAATTGCAAAGTTTTAAAGAATTAACAAATGCTACCTACTAGCATAAGATTCTAATCCCAAGGGGAAGACTACATTCAGAATTAGGATGATTATATATATATATATATATATATATATATATATATATATATATATATATATATATATATATATATATATAAAAGCAAACAAATTCCAGTAGTCCCAATTCGAACAACAGCAGCTGCTGATCACTGCATTTCTAGTTTCTGAAAATCCACCCTCACTTGCCTACTTCTACCTTGTGTTTTATAACCAAGAGAAAGTTTAGATATATACAGCGAGTGTATATATTGGTCTGCAGCTATCATCTGACAACCAAGGCAGAAATTCAACATGGAACAGAATACCAGCAATCGAGCAAGCAATTATTATCCATAAATCAGAGCAGAGGTTTCACCTGGTTCAATGCACTATTTAAATCAAAGCACTACAGTGC
Organism: Acipenser oxyrinchus oxyrinchus; assembly: GCA_030684275.1. NCBI lineage: Eukaryota > Metazoa > Chordata > Actinopteri > Acipenseriformes > Acipenseridae > Acipenser > Acipenser oxyrinchus. Next base: position 10,323,425 of record CM060250.1, on the reverse strand, counting down.
AACAACTAGTATATTCATATATGGATAACACAAAATAAATATATTTGTTTTTAAATGTTTTTAAAATAACCACCCCAGCCTCTAACTCTGGGAAATTATACATTTCTATAATAAATAATCTGTAATTGTAAAACAGAGCACATTCATTTGGTGGTAAACAAACACAAATACCTTGTGCTTTACAGCGAAGAGTTGAGGTCATGTAAAACCGTCATTGCATTTAGGTATAACATAAAATCAAAAATAACAACTGATTCTAATAAGACATTTTTTTTTATAGCATCCAATAATACTTTAAGGTTCAAAATACCTTAAGTTAAAAATCCAATTATGTCAGGTCTTGCAGAATTCACTTAAAACTTAGTCTGGCAGTAAATTCTTCTTCTGACTCACACATACGCTTGATTGTTATCGAAGTCTTCCAGAACACAGAAATATAATAATACAATTGCAATATCAAACATACATACATATATAGACGTTAACAGATATTTACATATGAAAAGCAATAACTTACTTTAACTTAGTGGTGCTTTGCTTCACAATATAAATGGAGAAAAACAAGGAATTGTTATATTGCTTTACTATTCCATCATCAGACACCTCAAAACCGAAATATTTCTATACTTCACTGCACACAGACTTTTTGGCCAATCAGGTGTTATGCAGATTTCTGTATCCCCTTAGATTTGACACCTGCATAGATCAAGATCGCTATACGTGAACGCTTGATGTTTCTGAACAGTATCTACATGTAATAAAATTAAAGTGTGTTTTAAAAGAAAAATGCAGTTTTATAAGGTTACTTTTAATCAAGGGTTTTGCGTACTGTAGAAAAGCAGTGGTGTTAAATGTGCTGTTTTATTTTGCTACAGAATTAGTTTGGTTTTGTTTTCAATATTTGTTGCAAACTGCCACAGAACTCAATGGCAGTGCTTGAGAACACAGCGGGACTCGGGCACATGCATCTGCACAGGCATGAATCATGCGGGGATACAGAATTCTTTGGGATACAGAAATGTGCGTAACACTGGAAGTAATTGAATCTTCAGCTGTTCTGCGTGTAAATGCTCTCACAACACCTCTAAAAGTATTAAGTACGGCGTCATGCCGAATTTTGCATTATTTTGAGATGTGTTTTGATGTTTTAAAAGTACATTTCGTTTATAATACCGAAAGTTCACATTTTAAAAATACATTAATAATAACGTAAGTAATGAACCGCTGAAGCATGCGCATATCTCAAAAGAATTGCTAGTCTTACTGTAAATCATCTGTTGTTGCTATAATTTGTGCTGGTTCTGTATGTGTGTATAAATGGACTGGAGAGAAGGCTCAGTGGGAAACTGGCCCCCGAGGTAAGAACCTGTATCTCGCTGGACAGCAATTTTTTGACATGAAACATGACAGAAAATGAATTACAAAATATACTATAAGACAAAGACTTTGCAAACACTTCGCTGTCAGTGTTTTCTGACTTCCTAAAGTTCCAAACAAATCCACCTCGACGATGTAAATAAATACGACGTTCACAAACTCAATGGACTCTGTGACTATGCTGCAGCGAGAAAGTTATTTATTTGTTCTGCAACAGCTGTATTTAAACAAAATATATAAAATCATAATTAGTACACAACCTTGCCTTACTTACTTTCTTGACTAATTCATAAAACAAATATGGACTGCAGACCGCGGTTCATAGTGGGAAACTAAAGAAGCCCCCATTGGAAGAACTAGAGTTACCTCCATAGTTACCGCCTGCGGCTTCGGGCGTTATAGTCCCCTGCTGGTAACTATAGTTTGTCCGTCATAATGCTTTGTTGTATGAAGAGAGGAAGGACGCTCAGCGTGATGACGTAATTTGAGGGAGTTTGTTTAAAAAAAAACCACATGAGCTTTTACACTAGCTAACTGTAAACACTGAGAAGACTGTTCACACATATTTATGACAATTGAATAACATCTCCTTTACTTTTATAAAAATATTCAGTAAGGGAATAATGAGTTTTTCTTTTTCCTTTGCAGCTTCCAGAAATGACCCATGTACAGACTCATCGCCCCTGGTTAATGTTCTTCCTGCAGAACCTGGGACTCCTGCTGGGCTGGGCCTGTCTCTTGGTCTTGGCTCTTTACGAGCATAAGCTTAAATTCTGAAGCATCCAAAGCATCTACCTAAAAAATATAATTACAGTATACCTGTAAATGGGAACTCCACTATTATAGCAATTTTGTATAAACTAAATTAGACACGTTCCAATTCGTAAATATAACTAGTGGTCATACAAAATATACATTTTGTAGATCAGTTGTTTGTTCCCTATTAAAGCAACCTCACTTGATTTTTTGTTTGTTTGTTTAATCAATTAAACTAATGTTTATTAATGGTCATTCCTTGGTTGCAGTCCATATTTACAAATGAAAACCTCAAGACGAGGAGTTACCTGGGGAACAAACCACTCCTATAAAAGGGAGGAATTTTTGTTAACCTGTCAACAAGCATCTACCTTAGCAATGCCACTAATATATATATATATATATATATATATATATATATATATATATATATATATATATATATAGTAACCAAGCTACACTCACTCGCTTTTGTTTGCCCCTTTAAGAACGTAGACCTGACACAGGAACTGGAGTTTTTAAGCGCTTGACGCACAATAATTCTCAAAATAAACACCTAGCTCCTTCAGAGCGCTAACTAAACTTTCAGGAACAGCCCGGGACAGCTTAGCTATTTGCCCAACACAAAAAACAAACAGTACTCGGCAGCAGAGCACACACCTTCCTTCTACTGCTTCCTTCTGTTCAGCAGGCCTGAATGAAAGATCTGTGAGGCTTTTACACCTCACAGAACAAGCCCAGGCAGCTGGCTTCAATTTACATTAGCAGGACCAACTGCCAAAACAATAAAACAATTAACCAAACAATTAACCAAACAATTAACACACATGTTTTTGGCAGGAAGGATTTTAACCCCTCCCTGCCTTGCTACTATATATATATATATCTATATTATATTGTTGTACATCATGGCCAGAGCAGGGGAGAAGGGAAGGGAAGAGAATGCAAGCCAGCTGACCGCACGTATTTCTGTGTGTGGAGATGCAGTATTTTTGTGCCAAACCCCTGAAGAAGTTGTCAAAAAAAATTTTTGTTGTTGTTGTTCTTGCATTTCTAACCATTTTAATCGCAATGTGGAGCTCTGCATTATAATTTCTCTGTGCTTCAGTGGTACAAACAGATTGATACACGATGGTGCGATTGACAGAGCATTGTGTTTTAAGGAATCATATCGTCATAAAGAACTGTCGGCCTGTCCCATACCACAGTTTGAAAACCACTGGTCTAGCCGGTCAGGTCAAGTGGCTCTGCTACAACAGGTCGTGTGGAAAACTGAGACGATCGATTTTAACAAAAAGAGGAATCGAATCCTGAAAATGGATTCGGTTAATATCGAGAACCAGGTAACCCGGATACGCTCTCCTCCCACTACCCATTTTGATTCCCTAATGATTACTTCCATTGCCATGGTAAAAGCCAGTGGAGAAATGGTGCATCCTGCTATTATTCCAACTTCTAGGCATTGCCACGTAGTGCTGAATTCCGAAATTGAAAAACTAAATTACAAATCTCCAAAGTAGGCTTAAAAGCAGTGGCTTTCATGACCTCTGCAGACCTCAGCTCAATACAAGTAACTGTAGAATTGTGTTGAGAAAGCTGAATTCAGTGTTTGATTTGCCTATTGTCTTTCATCAGACCCCAGTGACCAGATGCAATGGGTTTCAATCATGTTTATGACTTGTAACTGTGTCTCAACATGGTTCAGCTTGAAGCTGATAAGCATTCCCCATGTATTCAAAATCAACCGACTTGATGAATAGGATTCTTAGCTTTTAATACATTAAAGTGTCTTTAGTGGCTTGAACAAAAGCAGGAAGCTGGCCTTGTTATGAACAACACCCTCTTTGTGCTGGAAACAGTCAGTTGCCTGCGTAAATTAGGACCGTCACCGGCGCAGTAAATTTAAGGAAAGGCTACATGCAATTGTTTTGAAATGTTGATAGTATGTGGGGAAGGAAATCAGTTATCTCTGCAACCGATATGTGTGAGGCCTGAACTGCCTTGCCAAGACACTACCAAAGATTAGGGGACCTATTTTTAAGCAAATAGCAATGGCAGATTTTTAAAAGGGACTAAAAATTATTTTATATATATCTATATATATATATATATATATATATATATATATATATATATATATATATATATATATATATATATATATATGTAATAGAGCATATATACAGTGTATTAAGTATAACAATAGGAATGCTTGTAAGACCAAATGGCCGTTTATGACCTGTTTTTTATTTTATTTTTATTTCTAGTTCATTGTCTTAATTCTTTTTTTGGCACACTACAACACCTGAACAGTATACAAAATGTAGTGCTTTTCTGCATGTTGTAAAGCGTTAGCTTCTCTAAACACTGCTGTGAGCCGAGTACAGTTACAGTACAAAGCGCCACCTACTCACAGGAATTTACTTTGATAATTCGTAACATTACCGATCAATTCATTTCACCACGACCTAGCAGATACAAACGCATACGTTTGTGTGGAATCATCTGAATGAGAAAACACACATTATAAAAAGTTATCCCTGTTCATTTATTTGTTGAACAAGATATTTTATGAGTGGTATCTCACAACACACACATGCAGATATGTGAACATAAATGAATTGTATATTCATTATACAATTAAGTTCTAACTAGGCTTGCTACTTTTCGATATTAATCGGTAAAGCTCATTAAAAGTCGAATTCCCCAAAAATGAGAGTTCAACTGAAATAAATTTATATAGGATAAACGTCGGTAAAACCACTCGCTAGTTTTTATTTTTGTACAATTTAGAAATCATCTATAGTTTGTTTAGTTTTTATACTTGCTGTCTGTCCTGTCTACGTTCTACTCTGAATGGCTAGGGGTCGCTGTCAATCATCTCATTGATCTGTTAGTATAGTTTCACTGTCACTGTCATTTCACCCAGTTCTGACATATCTCGTTGACTGAAGCAGTGCTAGAATGCTCTCATTCGTTTAAATGACTGTCAATCATCAAGACCTGTACCGACCGTGCACTTTCATTTGCCAGCTACAACGCAAGTAGCCTTGCCCTTTGTTATATTCATGGGACCGTCCCGTAAAGTCTATTCTGAATCAATAAATATCAATATAAAATTAGTTTATTAAAGCTCAGGAGAATTGAAGGCTTGGTGTGTGTCCTCCTATCCTACGACCAAGCCAATTTCCTCTTTTACACCCAGGAACTCGAGAGTGGATGTCAGTCAGGTACCAGCCTCTGGAAGACAAAGGCCAGCCCTGTAGGTGTTGAGCTCACCAGGTGCCTGACCGGTAGGAATCTGAAATCTGGAGAAAAAGTCTGTGACAAGCAGGCTGTAGTGGTGACGTCAGACCTGGAAGAAACACTATGGTAATCTTTAACACTAGGCATATCGGGGCTATTTAAAAAACAAATGTACACCAAAGGTTAGTCTGCTGTAGTTATAACGTTTGTTTTTACTTTCAGCATTGAAGCACACATTTATGTACACAGAGCTGTTCTTGCAGAACCACGATTTCAGGTACAGAGTAATGACTTCATCCTTTGATACAGTACACCTGATTTGATCTGTATACCACTTTTTTTTTTTTAAATTTACTTCAGGAAAGTTGACAATATAACAAACGAGTCAAAACTTACACGCTTGCAAAATGTCCACAAAATGCCAACTGTGTAAAACATTAGTTACCTAAATAGACCCCCAAAAAAGGGACAGTAACAAATAAAACCATATTTACCCTGAAGAATTCAACAGAAGGACACTGTAGAGCAGCAATAAAGCAACTGAACCAATGGGAAGGCATTCAGTGATGCACACATCTGCAGGCTTCGTCAGATATTACTGTAAATAGTAATACTGGTATTTCACCTTTGGCATTTTGATGACTATTGTATATATGATTCTGTACTTATTGCAACAGCATTCTGTTTCATATCCACAGCTGAACTTTTGGCACTGAACAGCAGATGAATTATTCTTACAGTTGGTTTTAAATGTCAAACAGAGAACAGCATTTGAGGCTAAACTTGTAATATTAACTAGCACATTTCTAGAATCTGACATATTTAGGAGACTAGTTTAAAAATAAATCACAAATAACAAATTATATTTGGCAAAATGGCTCCACTTTACACACTACAAGCTAATTGTGTCAGGTGTAAATCTGATCAGCCTAAGAACATCTGCTTCAGGACTTTATTAGACTTTATAAGATTTTTTTTTTTCGCTTTAAATACATCTGTTTAAAGGAGTAAATGTTATAATGATTTTGTATAGGCTACATTACAGAAAATGTGAGGGAGAGCTTCCTAGTTTAATTTGTTGTATTATTATTTTGTTGACTTTGGAAAAATAGTGTACCAGTCTGAAGAAATTATTTTTTTCTAAAAGGAATACACAACTCATTTAATAATAATAATAATAATAATAATAATAATAATAATAATAATAATAATAATAATAATAATAATAATAATACATTAAGAAAAAGTAGTGAACACTTTACAATGAAGCAAAACCAATAAACCAGACAAATATTATTTATGCCAAATATATATTGTACTTACTTCAGTATAGTGGTAGAGAGCTTGGGCAGTGTCAGCTGGGCAAGTCACAGAATATGAATGCATTGAAACCCAAAGCAAAAGATGAGCCTTAGTTCTGGTTCCCATCAATATGACTAACTTCTGTAGAATCTCAACTTGAATGTTTTTGCTCACATTTTGACAGATGTGTGATAGTTGATGGCTACAGTCCACCTGTAATAAATGTTAACTTCATAAACTTTTATTCACTGTGACTTACAGTGTTTGAAATGTGCAGTGTGGCACTGGACATCATGCTAGAATACATCAATGTGCCATCTAATGTGATTCCCAGTACTGGATTTACATCCTAAAACCATTTTCACAAAGCCAGAATGACCAATTTGGGGTTGTCTTCATAAAAACTTTAATAGATGAGAATGAATGCTCCATCGATGGACATTAAGTTATTCGTTTACAACTACGCTGGGCAAGGGTATTTTATTCAAGTTATCTACTTAAACAATATTTTAAAAAAGACAGTATTGGATGTTGAGATACTATTTAAGATACCCATAATTACCTCTGCCAAAATACCATAATTTAAATTTTGCTAAAGTTCTACTATTCGTCGACCAAAACAGATATTCAACTGCATACAAAAACGTTTATTTATTTGTGTTGACTGTCTGACATTTGATTTTGGTTTACACACTGTTCACAACAAGCTCACCCACCTGTACGTGAATGGCTCTTGCACGACACCTGTTGGGGAAGATGGGATTATCCGGAATCCGGAGTTCGGATCTGTGCTTTTGTGAGTTATCTCTTAAAACACGATACAGCAAACTAATAAACAACTAACAACGCATGGCAGCACCAGCCAGCATGTCCTCGATTGCACATTCTTGTACACACGCGCCCCGTTCATTTTACTTTCACAAATTTCTCATATTTCTCCGCTCCTGCTGCATACACGCGTGGGTCGTGATTTAAACGTTTAGGCGAGATATGTCAGAGTACGGTAGGCTGCTTTTCAAAAGGACCAAGAAAACAACTGGACCAAAGCAAACCCTGGCGCGAATTCATACTGGTTTCAAGTTCATTCTTACATTTTAAAGGTACAGGACACTTTAGCTAAGTAATTATTCCCACTTACCAGTACAGTTCGTCTGTATTTAATTTTTTTTCTGCATAAAACTACAACTTTATAGCAGCGTCCACAGAAATTGAAAACCCAAAGTAATTTTACTTTAAATATATTTTGATTTTGGTATACAAATAATAATAATAATAATAATAATAATAATAATAATAATAATAATAATAATACATTAAGAAAAAGTAGTGAACACTTTACAATGAAGTAAAACCAATAAACCAGACAAATATTATTTATGCCAAATATATATTGTACTTACTTCAGTATAGTGGTATAATAATAATAATAATAATAATAATAATAATAATAATAATAATAATAATAATAATAATAATAATAATAATACTGTAAGTCAACAGATGAAAACAAGTCATATCATGAAATGATATCATCACGACCTACAAGCAGTACTGTCTCTAATAAGTGAGTGGCATAGAGTGTGACGGAAAGACAGACAGAGGCTGCTTTTCTACAGTATACCCCTAGATTTTGATACTCTGGAAATTGTGCCAAAAAAAGGCCTTTGCAAGTTCATCGCAATTTAAAGTTCTGTACAATATATTTATTTGCAAGTGTTCTATATTCTGAAGGTAAATAGCTTGCCTTGATCATTTATGAGGACGAGACTTTCCTGTTTCTTTTACTAACAAAAAATAAAACATTTTCTGAACATGATTTTCGGTTTATTTAACATTTAGTCAATGTCATAGTTATTTTTTTACATATGCAGTTTAGAGAAATAAGCTAAAAGTATTAGAATTAGTATTAAGAAAGGCTATCTGCTCAATTGATTTGAGATTCAGCAATTGTGGTGGTTAAGGAAGATCCCTTTATATTATGGTCATTATTGTCTTGCCACAAGTGTTGCATTGTCAGGTGGACATGATCTGCAACGATGCTTAAGAAAACTGCTGCATTTGTTCTGCCTTTCCAGAGTAATCAAGGGACCCAATAGATACCGGGCAGTGTATATGTAAACTGATGTACATATGTACATGGGGCATACATCTCCAGGGGGAGTAATAATACACCGTAATGTACCTTTACACCGGGAATGAGCTTGCAAGAGTTACATGTTATGTTGGCTTTACCACTAGATGGTGTCATTAGTTTGAATAAAAAGAAGTCTAATTCAGATTGGATCATTTTAATAAACTATTGGTAGCAGACAACTGCTTTCACCCTTTAAATAAAATAACAGAGACCTTATTATTGAATACAGTACTCAGCAACAAAACAGGGTTGTCCTCCTAAAATTCACCTGAAGATTGGTTCTGGTCCATTTTGAGTGGCCTGTCTCCTGTATCAGGCAGAAGTTTGTTTTTACGAAGTACAGTTTTATAAATGAAATGCAGGTTGATATTCATTAAACTGTTGTTGACCATTGTTGCATTCTTTAACAGTCTATATCCACATATACTGCACCCTGTGCCTTATTTGGCTGGCGTAGAATGCTGAATTTTGGTATTGGCAGAACAAGCAACGGAGAACAGAATAGGGAAAACAATGTATTGGCTTATTCTGTGCTAGTATCAACATTTAGCACTCTGCATCTCTAGATAAAGCCACAGCATATAGATATACAACGACAGGCAGTATACAAGGGTTGAGGGGTTTTGAGAACAGTGGGCCTAGCCCTTGAGATGGGGGTCACTTGACATGATTGTATTCCAATCATAAATCATAACCTTTTCAGCTGACTATACTAATTTCCAATGCCGTTCTTTAGATCAATTAAGAAGACTATTTATTGCTTTAAAACAAATATACTGTAAGTTACACATTGGTACAAGTGGTGCACATTAAACATGTTACAAAGGCTGGTTATGACATTACTCATGGGATGAAGTCATATCTAACAGCTTGTAAACACCTGCCTTCTAATTATTTCCTGTTTGAAGTATAATAACCAGAGCATTGTTCACAAATGCAGCTCTTTCACCATCTTCATCAGTGCAGTAAACATAAAATGAATGAGGTCAAGCTGGTTAAATATACTGCTGTGTAACAAATACTACTTTTTAATTTGATATCATGAAGTTCTACTCATGTGCATACATATATTCATGTGTATGTGTCTGAAAATGACAGCTCTTTGTTTCTGCACCTGGCACACTATACAGTGCACTGTTGGCTACATTAAATCACTACATTACCAAGATTGATCAATGCAAACGCCACTCATGCAACATTTGAAAGTAGTATATTTTATATAAAATGTCCAGTTTCATTAATAGCTATGCCATCGTTGGTTTGATTCAATAACCCTGTGAGTCATTTAGGAGCTCTTTGGTTCGAATGGTGGTTGTGCTGATTTTGGCTAGAGGCCCACATGGAGAACTGCATTGGCTCTAGTGCTAGGGTTGGCAGGTAAAAGAGGCACGGTGCTTGTCACTCTGACCTCTTCCTGCTTCTCCTCTCATGGTGCAGTGAGCTAGTCATACCTTTGTTTTTTTTACCATGTCACAATATCTCAGAGCACAATATCTGTGAGCCCAGGTCCACCCCAACTGTCGCGGGAATCAGCTTATCATATACTGTGGGATGCACTGCACTGGCACCTGTCATTCACCCAATACACTGTTGTTTTCATTTGGCAGAGTTGTAGATAATACATTTATGTTTCAGTAAGAATGCAATTGGATGCCCCTAAATGATAGGAGGGGGGCAAGATTCCACTGTGTCATCCACAGATAAACAGAAGCTGCTTAAAAAGGTAGGGGTTGGCACCATCTGCGTCCTTGTTTTGAGAAATAGCAGGGGTTCAAAATCTGTAATCATGGTAAAGTACAGTGGGCTGGATTTATAAAACTCTGAGACAGGATTGCCATGCCAGTAATGCGTTTTACTGGCACCTTATTTTTCTGTCTGAATCATAAAGCCACTTTAATGTGCCCTTATGTTGGTATAGTGACTTGTTTTTGCTGCTTTTAATTGATACAATTTTCTTTTATTAATCAGTCTAAAATGATCTGTTAGTTGGACCAATTAATGTATATTCCAGGCTTAGATGTTTCAAGCTGCAGTGTTATTATTTAAAAATTTACACTATAATTGTGGGTGAACATTTTTTTCCGTAATTTAGCCTTATGTGCACTCATCTTCATCGAAAACCAGACTTTGTTGGCTTACCAGTTTGTTTACATTACTTAAGGTAGTTTTACAGTAGTTCCAGGCACGAAAGCTTCCTCCCTCCTTTAGCTTTCTGGCTGGTCTCACTCTGTGACATGTTTAGCACCCAGTCACTGCGCAGTCTCCCATATTTTGAAAACTCAATGTTGACAGCTATGATTTTTTTTTATACATGACACCTGTAATGAGTTTTAATATAGATGAGCCATATTTATGTTACTGACCTTTATGGAAAGTGTAGGGGGAAGAACTTATCTCATTACCTGGAGATCTGAATATAGGAACTGTTGCTTGAGCCAAGATGTCACAATTAGTGTTTGTCAAGGCTGGGAGACAGCTTCTTATTGAATTAGGAGAAAGCGTTAAAGGCTACTAATCGTAACTAAGAATTAGAGCACAAACATGGGGTGTATTTTAGTTCCCTAGAATCACTGGAATTATGTTATGTGTGTGTGTGTGTTTAAATTGTTAAATAATGAGATTCGCTTTACCAAAAGCTTTAATATTTTTTTAGTGGTGATTGGAATATTTTACTGAAATAGATTTACTCAACTTAAAGTTTTAGAAAAATATCTTAAATAAGAAAAAAGAAAAAAAAAAAAACACTAAGAGATCGTCCTCCTCGTTTCCTCCTACAGGACCGCGCCCCCTTAACAACTTCCTCGCTGCTCAGCTCAGCCTCAAAACTGCAACTTCTGCCAAGTAAAACAGGAGCGATTGGAAACTGAGCTAATCAATGGCAACGCGTCACAGTGCAACTGTTTCTGCTTTGCTGAAGAATGACAGAAGTAGTTTAATAGACCACTAATTTTAACCAAAAACACAAATCAGTGTTCAAATTTTTCCACATGTTTATGTTACTTTAATAACCCGGCGTTGCATTGAACTGTGTCAAATGGTTCAGAGCAACATGTTTCAAACGCCTTCCACTTCTCAAGAGATCCAGATGGACATGCTGGAAAACCCCCGGTTACAGGTACAGTGCCTGTTTCACTGATTATTTCTTCTTCTTTTTGTTTGGTATTAAATTGCTAACATTTTAACTTTAACATTAAATAGCAAAATTGACTAGTATATATATATATATATATATATATATATATATATATATATATATATATATATATATATATATATTGCAATTTCTGTCATTTCACTGGTACAGATGCATTAAGGGTTAGCTTAAAACATATTTTATGTGTATTAATGTCTATTTGTTTTACTTTATCTCCCCTAGTATTATTTAATAACTACAGTCCTCAAGTAAGATTTAGTGTAAGGTGATTGTCATGACTACGCGACATGTGGTTACCTGTCGCTTGGGTGTTTTATATTACAGTAGAATATCAGGATCTTTCTTTCTTTCTTTCTTTCTTTATTTCTTTCTTTCTTTCTTTCTTTCTTTCTTTCTTTCTTTCTTTCTTTGTAAAAAAGTGTGTGGATTTCTGGACACCCACCAGAAATATCTGTGTAATTAATAACATCAAAGTCAGGAAATGTATTATTATTATTATTATTATTATTATTATTATTATTATTATTATTAATATTATTATTATTATTACAAAATCAGTCGTTAGGGAAATTTTGTTGAAAAAGGTGATGAACAAACGTGTTAACAATGATGTCAATTAAAACTTGGAACTCAAATCTTGGGGTAAACGTCTGTGCAGAATTCAAATCTGAAACTTATGTTTATCATAGAATGGTCGGAGAGTTATTTCACGTGTCAGGGGCGCTGGAACTAGGGGTGCTGGGTGTGCAGTAGCACCCTCTGGCTTTGCATGGCTTCCATCATATACAGGGGTTAGGTTCAATGGCTTTCAGCACTCCCACTATAAAAATGGTTCCAGCGCCACTGAAAAGTGTGCCAGGATTTATAAGGATCAAAATAGTTTGTACAAGTAATATTTTGGGATGACAAGCTGCAAGGTCAAGGCCACAGAGGGATTTTATAATATCAAAAGAATGTCTAATGAGCCCATCTGGCTATCCACTCTGGCTGGTGTGTCAAGCCTCACTGCACCGATCTTGCACTTAGGATTCAGCCTTTGTAACATTTTGAATGTGCAATTTGTTTCTTGGTTTCAGTTCTAGTGTGCATTCACGCTTTTTTTCCTATGAGGAAGGTAAAACATTATAATAAACTAAGCCAAGTAGACAAACATTTCAACATTTATCCACTTGAAATAGTTTCATCAATTTGGTTTCCATTCTGTTTTTGTTACCGATGGATTTTCATTTGGTTTGTCAGATAGCATTTGGATGCTGTTGTAATTTATTCCTATTCCTTTATTTTATGAAGGCTCATGGAAAAGGAGCTAGAAGGAAAGGACAATTTAAAGGCTCTGATGAAAGCACTTCATCAGACACCACTTCTAACAGCTTTGTCAGACAGGTAAGGCAATGCTTATTCATTTGCTGTGTTGGGATAAACATAGATGTTATTATTTCATGGATAAACATGAATGTTATACTGTAATATTCATTCATTGTTAACAGTGTTATGCCAAAGGTTAGAAGAAATGATTAGTTTCCACCATGTTGTTCAAGTGGAAACAGATGTGTACTGTCCAGTGTTAAACTTTTCTGGAATTTGGGCTAGGAACCACACTTTCTGAAGTCAGGAATCACACTCTCTGAAGTTAGGAACCACACTCTCTGAAGTTAGGAACCACACTCTCTGAAGTTAGGAACCACTCTCTCAAGTCAGGGATCACACTCTCTCAAGTCAGGGACCACACTCTCTGAAGTTAGGAACCACACTCTCTGAAGTCAGGAATCACCCTCTCTGAAGTCAGGAATCACCCTCTCTGAAGTCAGGAATCACCCTCTCTGAAGTTAGGAATCACCCTCTCTGAAGTCAGGAACCACACTCTCTGAAGTCAGGAACCACACTCTCTGAAGTCAGGAACCACACTCTCTGAAGTCAGGAACCACACTCTGAAGTCAGGAACCACGCTCTCTGAAGTTAGGAATCACGCTCTCTGAAGTTAGGAATCACGCTCTCTGAAGTTAGGAATCACACTCTCTGAAGTCAGGAATCACACTCGCTGAAGTTAGAAAAACAGCACAACCAGAGCATTTCCTTGATGTTGTTGTTGTTGTGTGAGCCTCCTTGTAGGCCATGTTCATCACAAGATAAGAAAGTCTTCATTTGTTATCTTTAACAAGATATTTTTGACACCTAAAACTCCATTGTACTAAAGTTGCCATATTGATATTAGAAGGATGTTTCATTTCTCTTTCCAACAGAACACAGTTCAGTTCAGTTCAGTAGAATGTTTAACACCACATAAGGTAGCCTTTTGATAACTGATCAAAGGCATTGTGTGTATGTTATAGCATGGGATTCTTGTTTTTTTTCAAATACTTCTATGAATGTAGTGCTCATCCCTTATAAAAGTTTACCAAGGTATTTTTACACTGTATTTTTGCAGTATTTCCATGCTTTTCCCATGGTTATACTGTGCATTTACCATCTTTTATCCAGATTTTTCCATGTTTATTAATACGATATGGGTTACCTTGTCGGTCTTTACAGTCCTACCAGTGCTTTACCATGGTTTCACTATATTTTATTACGCGTTGCTATGCTTTTACTATGGGAAACTTGTATAAGGGATGGTAGCAGATAAATCCAGACACTGCACAGTGGTGTAAGGCACCAGGAGAGCTTCCCCTCGCAGCCCTGATCTGCACACCCTACTCTGCTGTTCACTCCTGTGCTTCTCACAAAAATCAAATGCCAGGAGTACAGAATAGTGTTGTGATTTTGTGATGTTAACTACTGTCCACTGGGGGCTATGTTGAGGCAAGTAAACTCATTTTAATATATGACCAGTAACGAAATCAAACCAAAGACTTCAAAGGCATGTGTGGAAAGCTAAACAGTTTGTTGTGCCACCTACACTTCCTATAGACTTATTAGCTTTGGAATTTAACGCCCAATACAAATTACAGCACTTCTGAATTTCTTCATGTATTGGAAAATAAGGTAGATTACAAAAATAAAAAAAAGAATACAATGAAGAAAGCAGGGTTTTTTTAACACACTTGAGGTGTAGTGCCTCAACATTCTGTTTGAGTTGAAATGGAATCTAAATACAATTTATGTTTCTTGTCTTTTAAAGACAGTTTTCAGTTTGCAGCCAAGAAACAGTGTTGTACGTCGAGTGATGGCTGCAATTGATTTTGCTCTGCAGTGTTCAAAAGAATCACTAAATCTGATTAATGGGTCAGAGCTGAAAGGTCCTAATGGATTTTAATGAGCACAAATGACCGTATCTTGTGATATATCCTGCACCCCTGCAGTCACATCATGCTGTGCGTTGGAAAAACGGTTGCCATAATATTAAGGCTTCCCAAGGATTTTGTTTTTTAATGATCATTTCATACGCAGAAAAGTCTGTGCTTAACGACTTCAAGCTTGTTAATGTACTTTATAGTGTTATATTTTATTAATACAATTTTTCTAATTAACTTTAGTAGTGATGTAGAGTCACTATAATGGCATTTGTGATTCTATGGAGCAATGATACTAAAAGTAGAGTAGTCCACATTGATATCATTTTAATGCTTTTCTATACTGTCCCAGGTCCCAACCAGTACACACTGGTAATCCATTGCAGTACCCTAGCACTGTGATACTGTATTAGAACCACTGGTTGTTTTGCAGTCAAATTGAGAATTAAACCATTCCAAATGAAATGGCTCTGGAAACTAGT
The DNA here is from genome assembly GCA_030684275.1 of Acipenser oxyrinchus oxyrinchus. Classification (NCBI taxonomy): domain Eukaryota; kingdom Metazoa; phylum Chordata; class Actinopteri; order Acipenseriformes; family Acipenseridae; genus Acipenser; species Acipenser oxyrinchus. The sequence goes on along the minus strand of CM060250.1, from coordinate 10,307,744 downwards.
ATTGGTGTAGGCATATTCAAGTGCTATAATCATTATATTAAACACTCACACTCTCTGAAGTTAGGAACCACACTCTCTGAAGTTAGGAACCACACTCTCTGAAGTCAGGAATCACACTCTCGAATCAGGAATCACACTCTCTGAAGTCAGGAATCACACTCTCTGAAGTCAGGAATCACACTCTCTGAAGTCAGGAATCACACTCTCTGAAGTCAGGAATCACACTCGCTGAAGTCAGGAATCACACTCGCTGAAGTTAGAAAAACAGCACAACCAGTGCATTTCCTTGTTGTTGTTGTTGTGTGAGCCTCCTTGTAGGCCATGTTCATCACAAGATAAGAAAGTCTTCATTTGTTATCTTTAACAAGATATTTTTGACACCTAAAACTCCATTGTACTAAAGTTGCCATATTGATATTAGAAGGATGTTTCATTTCTGATCAAAGGCATTGTGTGTATGTTATAGCATGGGATTCTTGTTTTTTTTTCAAATACTTCTATGAATGTAGTGCTCATCCCTTATAAAAGTTTACCAAGGTATTTTTACACTGTATTTTTGCAGTATTTCCATGCTGTATTTTTGCAGTATAACCATGCTTTCCCATGGTTATACTGTGCATTTACATTTACCACACTCCCACATCTCCTCCCATATGTACCTGTCTCTCGGCCATCTCCTCCTGGATGCACTCGCATCATTTTAAACTCAACCTCTCCAAATCGGACCTCCTTTCCCCCCCCCTCTTCCTCCCCTACCGCTGATCTCTGTCTCTATTCCTGTTGAATCCATCACCCTCTCTCCCTCCTCATCCACCAAGAACCTCAGTGTCACCCTCGACCCCTCCCTCTTCTACTCTCAGCACATCTCTACTCTGGCACGCTCTTGTCGCTTTTTCCTCAGCAACATATGCAGAATTCGCCCCTTCCTCAACGACTACCCCACACAGCTTCAGGCCCTGGTACTGTTCCGCCTTGACTACTGCAACTCCCTCCTGGCCGGCCTCCCTGCTTCCACTATCCATCTGCTCCAGCACATTGATTCTCCCACGCTACTCTGCTGCTCCGTTCCCTCCACTGGCTCCACTTTCTCCCTACACCCCCTCTCGACTCCTTCGCTCCTCTGCCACCGGCAGATAAGCTGTACCCCCCCTTCGCTCCCCCGCCTCCACAGCCCACTCCTTCTCCACCCTTGCCCCTCAGTGGTGGAAAGACCTACCCATGGATATCAGGACTGCTCAGTCCCTGACCACCTTTCGGCACCTCCTCAAGAAACATCTGTTCAGACAGCATCTGTAAGCCTCACAATTCTTGACTGTGTGGCACACAATTGTATCAGAAATTGCACATCTTGTACTTGCACTTTACTGCTCCACACTTTGCTGTATTCCACTACAGCTCTCAATCATAATTACATTTTCTGTATCTTGTACTTGATTTTACTCTTAAAGGTAATCGTATTCACAGTTTTTGTAATTGCTCTTATTTGAAATTGTTCTTATCCATTTATTGTACTTACTACTTGCTCTTAATGGAATTTACTCTTATAACCAAATATTTTTAAGTTTAGCTGCTCTTAGTTGTAATCACTCTCAGTCGTAATTATTCACTGTATTTTTTTTCTGTCATTTGAATTTGCTCTTATTTATTACTGATGTTATTGTATTTTATAACTGCTCTTATCTGTAATATGATACTTTGTAACAACTGTAAGTCACCCTGGAAAAGGGCATCCTCTAAGAAAGTAGTAATAATAATAATAATAATAATAATAATAATAATGTCAGCTCTGTCAACAGATGTCTGCTAAAACATGGTGTGAAACAAACTTGGAAATTCATTGTTGAGGTAACTTATGTTACTGTATTTAATGATTTGGTACTCTGGTACAGTATATGTAAATAATAGATTTGAGTTAACTACTGTTTTGTTTTGGAATACTGGATCATATAATTCAGCCAGGATGATAGTATGGTGTCAAGTTCCCTTACACTTTTTTGCTTGTATAACATTTTGTGCATGAATTGAAAAACTGGCATTAAACTACTGTATAATGTACCTACTATAAGCTTATACCCATTCTTCACAGGAAAATTGCTCCAGTTCTGATAAGTTTGTTGGGGATCATCTTCAAGTCTCACCATAAATTTTTGATTGGATTCAAGTCAAGTCTTTGACTGGGCCACTCAAGAACATTAATTCTCTTCTTGTTCAACCACTCCAGTGTGGCTTTGGCTTTGTGCTTCGTGTCATTGTCCTGCTGAAATGTTAATTTCCTCCCCAGTTTCAGAGTCTTGGCTGACTCAAACAGGTTTTCCTCAAGGATTCGCCTGTATTTTGCACCATCCGTTATTATTATTTATTATTATTTATTTCTTTGCAGACGCCCTTATCCAGGGCGACTTACAATTGTTTCAAGATATCACATTATTTTTTTACACACAATTAACTAATTATTATTTGCATACAATTACCCATTTATACAGTTGGGTTTTTACTGGAGCAATCTAGGTAAAGTACCTTGCTCAAGGGTACAGCAGCAGTGTCTCCACCAGGGATTGAACCCACGACCCTCCGGTCAAGAGTCCAGAGCCCTAACTACTACTCCACACTGCTGCCCTCCCCCCATTCTCCCCCCTATCCTGACAAGCTTCCCAGTCCCTGCTGAAGAGAAGCATCCCCATAACATGATGCTGCCACCACCACCATGCTTGACAGTTGGGATGGTGTTGACTGGGTGATGTGCAGTGTTGGGCTTGCGCCAGATGTAACGCTTGGAATTTAGACCGAAAAAGTTCCATTTTTGTCTCGTCTGACCACAAACCTTTTTCTACATGTCTGCAGTATCATCTACATGCTTTTTTGCAAACTCCATACATGCTTTAAGATGAGGCTTTTTGAGTAATGGCTTCTTTCTTGCCACCCGTCCATACAGGCCAGCTTTGTGTAGGGACCAGGTTACTGTGTAAACACTGACTCCCATCTCAGACACAGAACTTTGCAGATCTCTCAAGGTCATTGTTGGCTTCAGAGTGACATCCCGAACCAGTTTTCTGCTTGCCCGGCTGCTCAGTTTGGGAGGGCGACCTGATCTAGGTAGTGTCTGGGTGGTATGATGCATCTTCCACTTCTTAATGATGGACTTCACTGTGCTGAGAGGGATAATCAGCGTCTTTTGAAATTTTCTTGTATCCTTCTCCTGCTCTTTGCCTCTCTACCACTTTATCCCTGACTTGTTTCGAAAGCTCCTTGGTCTTCATGGTTGCTTTGTTGGATCACTATGTGAGTTGCAGCTTGGAAGTCTTTATATGCCTGAGGGAAATTAGCTACAAGTTAAACCACTTTGACAACACACAGGCTGAAACCATTTCACTAATTTTGTGACCTTTCAAACAAATCTTTTGCACCTGAGCTGATTTATGGCTGCAGTAGCAAAGGGGTTGAATACGTATGCAACTGAGATTAATCTCTTTTTCTCTGTAAATCTTACTTATTTATATTCTATATGCATTTTTTAACTTTATCAATGTGGAGTAGTTTGTGTAGATTCTACATGTAAAGTCTAATTTGAAAACTTTCGGAGTACACTCAGGTGCCAACAAAATGTGAAAACTTTGAAGGGGGGTGAATACTTCTGCAAACCACTGTGTTTGTGTATGTATATATGTGTGTGTGTGTGTGTGTATATATATACAGTATATATATATATATATATATATATATATATATATATATATATATATATATATATATATATATATATATATATATATATATATATATATATGACAAGACACAATTCCTGGAAATTGCTAGGACTTGAACAGAAATGGTGTCCCTTGGTTTTCTTTTCTTATAAAAAATGTGATGAACAATGTTCTTTAAAAAGGCGTTCTTGTTTGGGTAAAAAGCAGTTTGGCAGACTGTCTTGAATAATGAATTCATGAGTGAAGCAGTTTAATTAATCTGGGACTTCATGCACAATTGCTGTTCCTGTTGAGCTTGTTCCTGTACTGCTGATGGGAGTCATTCCCTTGTAGTCAGTGCAGTGACTACCTGCCTCTCAATAGATGCTGGTGAAGATGAGCCATTTTGGTTATGGAATTATTAAAATTTCCGGCTCTGGCCTATCTAGTGAATGCCGCTGCATTTGAAACTGCAGCTCTGCCTGTCCCTCTGTACTGTACTGTACTTTATTCTCCTGGATAGTATTCTTTGTGAATTGCTTTATGTATGCCTAGTTGTAAAAACACATAGTTAAAGGGGAAAGAAATCGCGATTACCTTGAACATTATAATATAGCTGTCTGTAATACTGCTGTCTGTCTATACAGTTTGGTGAGTCTAATACTGCTGTCTGTAATACTGCTGTCTGTCTATACAGTTTGGTGAGTCTTATCCATGAGGTTGTCCTTCGTCTAGGCACTACTGAGAGGAATACATTGTATATGTCATTAAATAATAACACCTACGGGAACCAAACAGCCTGAAGTTGAAAGGAAATATAAGTTGTTTCAGCCAGTGTTTCCCACAGCATTCCCATATTTCCAAATATTTCCAAACTTTTATATATTCTACACCATATGGAGAATCTGAGAGACAAGCGCCCCTGAATTAACCAGATCTAAAGCCTAGTGACTTTTCAATCTGTGAGTTTTTATAGAAAGTGTTAGTTGTGAAAACCCCAGAAAAGCACCATATTTGAATGCAAAAATTAAGGAATAAGTCAATCGCACTGTGAAAGTTAGCAGTCTTCTATCCTTGTGTTACTGTCTGTGTTGTGTGTTTTATGAGTGCTAGAAAATCTAGGATGGGCACTTATCTGAATAATATCCATATGTTTGCTTTGATGATATTTTTGTACAGTGATTCACAGAGGGGAAAAATGATCTTGTGAACTCAACATTATACATTTTCCAGTCCTTAATGAGCCACCATATGTTTTGCTAATAATAATAAAGACCAGTATTTCGTAACAAAGAACTGGCAGTTGAAAATCTTGTTCACTTTAGCATCTAAAGTGGGTGTTCTGTACAAGCTTAATGCATTGAACCACCTACACACTTGGAGTAACGTACACAAGCCTCTGGGAATAAGACAAAGAATGTCTCCAATATAAACTGTGGATTGTTTTAGTAATTAGGGTTTCCATAACAATATAACAAATAATACTCTTTATGATTGGTACATGTTAGGACTTTTATCTACCATTTCTCAATGTGCCTTAATTCACACCCGTCCACCTATGCCAACCCCTACAGTATTGTTCCCTTCACTCTCCTACTAGAGAAAAGGATAGTGTACATTGTCACTTCAAAAGCCACATGTTTTTGGTCTTGTGCAAGGTATCTGTTTAATTACCTCTGACAGCAGTGATTACACTAGATAACTTTGTTTTTTTTTTCAATACAACAGGACAGAGTGCAAAGGTTTCTGGGAACTCAATGAAGTGTGGTTCACTCCCTGGAAAATGTACACTGCTTAAAGGAGATGTGTAATGCAAATTAATGTATATAACCATTTCAATAGAAAACATGTTAACTAAAGCTTTTGATGCATTTTCAGCCTCTCCCTGAGGAGTATATCGTATAAAAACCATTAAAACAAATTAATATGTAATGTATTGGAGCTCTCTTCCATCGCGCTTTGTGTGACGTCCTGTCGTTGACTCGCTCTATAGTCACACATAGTATTCTAGTGAGTGTATGTTCCGTTCCTATATTATGTAGCCATTGTTTTGTTATGGCCACCCTTTGTTGGTTTAAAGGCTTAGGCACACAAAAATACTTTTTGTTACTGTTTTTCCTTTTCTTATTTTTGTACCCGAACGCTTTGCATTCCGACATCATTCACCCTGCCGGCGTTCACTGGTATGGGTGGCTGTCAACGATATGATGCAACAGCAGCACGAGAAAGGTTCCAATATGGCATTTCCAGCTGACACAAAAATTGAAATACTGGCCAAACGCTTGACTTTTTAACAAAATTGGCGCAGCAAGACGCATTTGTTATGTATCCAGAGCATTTAGAGAGCCTTGTTATTTTGAGTACAGTTCCCCTTTAAGGAAAGGATAGACCCTTTGTGTGTATGCTTGGCATTGAGACTGCCCTATGATACGGTAAATGACCAGGGAAATGTACTTCCAATAGGGTAAGGTGCAAATTAAGACACATTCACTTTCTTGTAATATGAGGGGCCCATCAGTTCTGACTGACATAAGTGTTTTATCATGCAATTGGTCCATTCCTGAAAAACCTAAGTAGTGTAGATAATAAAATCTTAATTGATCAGTATTTGTTAACAGCCCTGATGGGAATCTTCTTCAGCCAATCAGAGTGCTCGGTCTACCCAGGTCACTGTGTTATAAACATACGTAATTTTTTTTTGGAGTATATGTGGTTCATCTAGTGTAGCAAAATATCAGTAGAGATGTTTACACAGATTAAGAAAAAGATTTGTGTAAAATATGGTAGTACGCTATATCCTTTGAAATGTTTCTGCCTTTTTTTGGGCACACTGCAAGCAAAGTTTTGGAGCAATTTGGACAACAAAGTATGTACTGTACAGGAGGTTATAGATACGGTTCTGGCACTGTGTTTGAACAGTGGGTTTAGGAAATCATCAGCCTGATAGAGAGCAGGCTCTGCTAGATGACAGAAAGTAAACATAACTCAGATTTGCAGCATGTTTTGTGCAAATGTACAGAGCAGTCAGGGTCTTGTTTTCAACAAAAAAAAAGTACTGGAAACTGTGCCAAAAAAAAGTTAAAAAAAACCCCAAAAAACAAACAAATATCATGTTCAGTGCCTATAGAAAGTCTACACCCCCTTTCAAAATGTTCACCTTTGTTGCCTTATTGCCTGGAATTAAGGAGGCTGTGTGGTCTAGTAAGGAGGCTGTGTGGTCTAGTGGTTAAAGAAAAGGGCTTGTAACCAGGAGGTCCCCGGTTCAAATCCTACCTCAGCCACTGACTCATTGTGTGACCCTGAGCAAGTCACTTAACCTCCTTGTGCTCCGTCTTTCGGGTGAGGAGTAATTGTAAGTGACTCTGCAGCTGATGCATAGTTCACACACCCTAGTCTCTGTAAGTCGCCTTGGATAAAGGCGTCTGCTAAATAAACAAATAATAATAATAAAAAATGCATTAAAATAGTTTTTTTTCATTTATCTACACATCCTACCCCACAACTTACAAGTGAAAAAAAATATTTTAGAAATTTGTAGAAAATTAATTAAAAATAAAAACTGAAATAGCTTGGTTGGATAAGTGTCCACCCCCCTTTGTAATAGCAATCCTAAATTAGCTCAGGTGTAACCAATTGCCTTCAAAATCACACAACAAGTTAAGTGGCCTCCACCTATGTTAAATTGTAGTGACTCACATGATTTCAGGATAAATTCAGCAGGTTACCTCTGCTGGGTAGTGCATTCCAAAGCAAAGACTCAACCATGAGCACCAAGGCGCTTTCAAAAGAACTCCGGGACAAAGTTGTTGAAAGGCACAGATCAGGGGATGGATATAAAAAAAAATATCAAAGGCCTTGAATATCCCTTGGTGCACGGTCATGATGATTATTAAGAAGTGGAAGGTGTATGGCACCACCAAGACCCTGCCTAGATCAGGCCATCCCTCCAAACTGGATGACCTAGCAAGAAGGAGACTGATCAGAGAGGCTACCAAGAGGCCAATGGCAACTTTGCAAGAGCTACAGGCTTTTATGGCCAAGACTGGTCAAAGTGTGCATGTGACAACAATATCCGAAGCACTCCACAAATCTGGCCTGTATGGTAGGGTGGCAAGAAGGAAGCCATTACTCAAGAAAGCCCACCTTGAATCCCGTTTGAAGTATGCAAAAAAACACTCAGGAGATTCTGTAGCCAGGTGGCAAAAAGTTTTGTGGTCTGACGAAACTAAAATTGAACTTTTTGGCCTAAATGCAAAGCATTATGTTTGGCGCAAACCCAACACAGCGCATCACCCAAAGAACACCATCCCTACTGTGAAGCATGGTGGTGGCAGCATCATGTTATGGGGATGTTTCTCATCGGCAGGGACTGGAGCACTTGTCAGGATAGAAGGGAAAATAAATGGAGCAAAGTACAGAGAATTCCTTGAGGAAAACCTGCTGCCCTCTGCAAGAAAGCTGAAACTGGGACGGAAGTTCACCTTTCAGCATGACAACGACCCAAAGCACACAGCCAAAGCTACACTGGAGTGGCAAAGGAACAAAAAGATAAATGTCCTTGAGTGGCCCAGTCAGAGCCCCGACCTAAATCCAATCGAAAGTTTGTGGCATGACTTAGATTGCTGTCCATCAACGCTCCCCAAGGAACTTGACAGAGCTTCAACAGTTTTGTAAAGAGTGGTCAAATATTGCCAAATCTAGGTGTGCAACAGACTCACAGCTGTAATTGCTGCCAAAGTGTATGGTGTGTAGGTAAGTGGGGGGAAAAAATCCTCATTTAAATGCTTGAAACTCTGAGGCACTGACACAACAAAATGTGAAAAAAAAGTTCAAGGGGGTGTAGACTTTCTATAGGCACTGTAGGTTATCTGTCATTAAGCAGTGGCAGATGTCTCAGGAATATATAGTGGAAGCTCAAGGGTTAAAAAATGTTATTCTTTACTCATTTCTTCATCACAGTTATGACCTTATGTACTGCAGTACTTCCTCAGCTCAAGATTATAGCCAGTGATCATCTATGAGGTAACAGGTGGTCAAATTAAACAGGTGACCAATTCTGTATATGATGCCGAGACTAATGTATGTCTTTGTTTAATCTAGAATTGATTATTGTAATGCACTTTTTTCTGGTGTCCCAAAACGTGTGGTATCCCACTTGCAGCTTGTTCAGAATACCGCCGCTAGACTTCTGACTAAAACCAGAAAAAGAGTGAACATATTACCCCTGTTTTGGCCTCTTTATACTGGCTCCCTGCTGTGTAGAATTGATTTTAAGATTGTGCTGTTAACCTACAAGGCACTGAGGGCCTGAATGGATTAGCACCTAGTTATTTGCAGTTACTGACCCAAACTCCACTCTGAGATCACAGGATGCGGGGCTTCTGGTTATTCCTAGGGTCAACAAAAGCAGCACGGGAGGAAGGGCTTTTTCTTGTAGAGCTCCTAAATTATGGAATGCTCTGTCTTCGTTTGTCAGGGAAGCTGGGACCGTTACAGTTTAAGTCAAGACTAAAAACACACTTTTTTATAAAATGGCTTTCTTGTTTTAGTGGGTTTTAATGTAACTTTAAAATGGCTGCTTTTGTATTATTATTTAAATGGTCTGATTATGGCAGTTGTATGTGTGACATGCTATACAAATGTATTGTGTTTTGTTCTTTTTTCTTCTATGTATTGTACAGATGCTTTGCAATACTGTTGCATAAAAAGTGCTATATAAATGCAATAAATAAATAAATAAATAAATTAATAAACTGACCTGTGGTACTAAGAATATGGTTCTGGCTGAATTGGTGCTTTTTACAGTAAGTAAGAAAGATTACTTCAGTTCCTTGGAAGTCTCTGGACATGGATATACACTATGTTGTTTACTTTTAAGTTCAGAACAGTTTTACAGGGGCATGGTCTCAGTTGCCATGGTAACCCTCCTGGGCAATGACTTCACTTGCTCTGGAAGTGCCAAAATTAATCCGGAAAACCCATGCTGGAAAAACATTTGGAAGCTTTTTGGATCTAAATCCCATACTCATATTGCATATCCCAGGAAGATTATCAGGCTCTTATCTTAAGACCCTCAGAGCTTTCATTTACATATTTAGAGAGGTAAAAAATATTTTGAAATTATTTCAAAAAATGTCTGGTTATTAAAAAAGGGATACATTTTGATGAATAGTTTAGTTTCAGTGAGCTAAATCCAGACATAAGAAGCAGTCATATTTCCTCAGAAAACCTTGTGGGTAAAATCGTTCATTAATAGAGTATTTTTTTTTTTCCCCAAGAGGGTGGTCGTGTCTGACCAAAGCTGCCAACTAGAAAATTGTATAAGGAAGGCTGTTGTAATGTATCTTGTCATAGCGGTTGATGAGTTAATAATACCGACATTAGCATGACACGTACTTAGGGTTACCATATAACTCCATGTACACAAGGACAGTTTGCAACTCATTCTGGTATGTTTTCCTGGCCTCAGGTACCTTTCACAGCAGAACTACACTTAGCAGAATGCTCACACATGAACCAAATTCACTGTTTAATAAATTAGCCACTGCCAGTTATTGACGCGCCAGCCACTCTCTCTTTGAATGGTAGAAAAACCAGATGACGTCTCAAAATCTTCAACATTACCGGCAATGGCAACAAAGTGGGTTTGTATCAACTACTGCAGGTAACAAATATTGCATTGTTGCACACTAATACTGATATGGTACAATGTTTGGTTTAGGTTTAGGGCTAACCCCATTTTTATTCTCAAGCATGCATTTATTAATTTATTTTTTAACAGCATGCAGCCAAACCAGTAAATAGCTAATATAGCCCAGCTGGTGGAATTGTTCACAAAACCCATGACTTAAGAAGGGCTTTCTAAGTCAGTGCTCACCTGTTCAGAGATTACATATAGCAACTTGGCATGCCGGCAGCCATGAGCTGTTTTAGTGCTAAAAACAAACCCGCTTTATATGTATAACTGTTTAGAGTATTGCTGTAAGCGCCATACAAGACTGTGCATGTCTGCTAGTAGCGTCCCTGGGTTTATTTGAGGACCATATTGCAAAAAATAGGCACACTTGTGCTTGTATAAGGGATGGATTAGAAAAGAGCTGGAGAAAAACTATCACAATTTACCATGATGTTTTATTGTAATGCAAATCTGAAAACACCTTAGCCACCCCTGCCTTGCATTTGCAGATGTCTTCAACTGAAGCTCCTTCTATTGCTAAACCGGTTTATGGTCAGTGGGGCAGATTCATGAAAATGTTTCATTCTAATCGGCATTACCATGATTTTTTTAGAAAGAAAAAAGTGCTAACAACGATGTGAAGTAAAAAAGAATCTATCTTGGTATCTCATAATATGGCTTGATATGTTTTTCTAGCTATTACATTTCCTCATTACTATCCAGGAAATCAGACAAATGAGGTTATCATCTCCCTGTGGATCTGATTTAGTTTGTTGGCACTGCTACTATTTGTCTGATGTCTGATGTCATATGGCTCAATCTAATTAATGACAGTCTGTTTTCCATGGCAGCACGTAACCTGGTTGGTAGAAAGAGCCACCTACTAAGCAGCTATGCAATGTGGGTCTTTATATCATTTCTAAATTTAGCTATGCAGTTATTTGCATCAAAAGTATTGTCGTGAGCCAGGGGATGTCTCCAAAATGTTTGAGGCTTGCTTGTCAATTTAGCTGGAGGTACGATATGTCTTGCATGATTTGGATTGGTCACCTGCTGAATTTGAAATCCCTTGAATGGCTGCTTTCATATTGGGTCTGTGTTTTTGTCTATCATTAGGGAGGCGCATGTGGTTTGGGATAGAATTGTCTGTTGTGACATAGATGGAAGTGTATCAACTATAGCAATATTCTTACATGGTCCAATGTTAAAGTTCTCTTTAGATGGTGTTCTCTTAGCAGTCAAACTGAGCATCTGACCAGGCTACTTGACATATATTATCAAGTTGACATTGAGCGAATGTTGGTACTGGCCCAGAACAAGTTGTGGGAAACGCAGTGTTGAATTACTATCACCAAGTGATCTGATGCTGAATGAATGAAAAAAAAGTATAATAAAGCATGAGAGAAAGCTTTCAGTTTAGTATCACTTTAAAAAGTTAAAACTTCTATTAGCAGGATTATGTTGATTAGTCACTCCCTCAGCTGGGGTTCAAGAATAGTTTGCCTCCCTTGGGCTGTCAATGATAACGGATTGAGATCTGGAAACTTGCTGCATCTTCAGTTCACATACCAGCCAGCCTGACTGGCAGAGCCCCCTCAGGGTCAGCATACCAGCACTCTGTGTTGAGTCATTATGCTGGATTATTCTAAGTGATACTTTGCTTTTCACAGTCAACCACTAAGTTATTAAAAAAAAACACATATTCTTTTGGGAACACATTCATTTCTTTGCATACAAGATATCAGAGTTTACCCGGCAACACTGTGCCTCAGGTGAATGTAAGAAGTACATCATTAAAAAAAAAAATTCCCTCGGGGCAGGTTAATTGTTACACACTGGTGTACTGGCTGTACTGTGAGAGAAGACATGTTTGAGAACTATATAAAGACCATGTAGTAACTTCATGCTTGTGAGTTTTAAAACATCACCAGGATGGGATGACTGAAACAGAATATTATATACAAAGTGAATCTAAACAAGACGAAGCATACTGATATACCTTTACTCTACCAAGTGGCTCTTTTAAAATAATCTTTGATTTGCATGAGAAAATCTTTCATGGGGGAAACATGCAGCAGAGTAAGGTTTGGTAGCATTGCTTAATCCATCTAGTGACATTAGACAACATGTCTTCAAGGTAATTTGAAGGCTGGTGTGTACCATGCGTCCTTTGTTCTCTCACAAATATGTTTATTTGATTAGATAGAATAATTTGTTGTTTTGTTCTATTTTGGTTTAAAACAGAAGCAATTGGGAGAATGTTTAATGCACCAAGAGCTTCTCAAAATCATTCCAGCCATGATCCCTCTGTTACAGATGGTCTGTGTGATAGTTGCTATAGAAACAAGACCTTTTACTTCCCTGTTACTGTTGCCATGGTGGCTTAAGGGCTACTCTGTATGTAATGGTACAAAGTGGTATTAAGGTTTTGCATGACCGAAGCTGCTTAATGAAACATTGATTCAAACCTACAAGCTTACATACAAACATGACAGCCGAACTAGCACAGGTCTTGGCTAATTTTTAAAAACAGTCCTATTGTTTGTTTGTTTGTTTGTTTTGTTTGTATGATTTGATATCGGCGCAGTTCAAGAGCAGATAACAGTGTTGATCGTTACGTCAGGGTTAGATTCGAGTGCAGGTGTAATACACAATACTACAGATTGGGTTAAGTGCAGGATTAAATACAGTAAAATATGGAGCAGATAAACTTGCAAGTTAAAGTGCATTAAAGGCAAAGTGCTATTGGTCCAGAAGGGAAGAGTTGAGTTTTACAGGTGTTGTCTGAAGAGATGTGTCTTGAGGAGGTGCCGGAAGGTGGTCAGGGACTGGGCAGTCAAAGGATCAAAGGATGGACACTCGTTGTCTTTGGACATAGCTGTGATTTAAAAAAAAAAAAAAAGCACAGGAATTTATTCAGTTACAGACATTTAAGCAGCTCACTTGCTCTTCATGTTTCACTTCAGCGTAGTTTTTACAGGCAGGGTATTCTCAAACAGCTGCTTTAATACTACAACAAGTGTACACTGCAGTTCATGGAATATTTGTAAGTGGTTTTATACAGAACTCTAAACCCACTTGACATATACAGCATTATCGGAGAGACACACAGCAAAAAACAACAATAAAAAAAGTTGCCCGCATTATCATTAAGCTGAAATACACCACTGCTAACCATAAAACCACCCACTTTCTACCAACCCACAGTAACAACTGACCTGTTCCCTTGCAATATTTAGAGCTGTGTCACACAAGGACAAACACGCTCATTTACATTTCCATGTGAAGTGCGGGTTTCCATGTGAAAATGGGCGTTCCTGTGTTTTTCGTCATTTACACGAGTAAATGAGATTTACCCTATCCCGCTCTTTGGTCGTTTTTTCAGCCACAAACCTGATTCACATGAGTAATTCTCCCAAGCGTGCATAGCCATCGCCACTTCACGTGTAAATAGCCCTGCACAGAAACTGGCCCAATTCCACAGAAAGACTGCATGTGACAAGTACGTGCTGCCAGTCTGTGCACAAAGAAACCCCCTGGTGAAGTTCTGGAGGGAAAATAAAGAGTCTCTCAGGCTCTAAAATGATTGATTGCACTAGCTGCTAATCTGGATGTTTACTGACAGAAAGTGGGCTGAGGGTCAACGGGAAGCGGGAACTAGACTGCCTAATGTACCAGACATGTCTGAGTAATAACCTTGATAACTGCCATCTGTGAGCTACCACTGTTGAAATGTTATTATTTTCATTACAATCATCTGTAATACTGTATGTGAGGACCAACTTGATCATAAAAAGCGTGATTTTGTAGTGACTGAAGTATACAGTACTGGTACTACAGGTAGAAACAGAAGATCATAAGACCTGTATATGTGAACATATATGCTGTATACTGATTATTTTTGAAAATATTAAGCTTAAAACTTGTGAAAGTGAAACTGCACGCAGCAGATTTTTATACAAATTGTCACTTTGGTCACAAGTAGGGAGTGTATTTCATGAAAAACATGTTTTATTTATATGCAATAGGTAACAACAGGATTTATGAAGAGAAAAAAAAACAATATATATTTACAATTGTATAACAGAATGCACAGTTAGAAATATAACTAAGTTTAATTTAAGTGATGTGCATGTAAGAAGTAATTGTTGCAAATTTTATTGATGGTACTGTACAGTATGTCCAGTGTAGCTTCCTGGTGGTATTAAGTCAGAAACAGTTTAAAGCAGCCAAAACAGAGACAGTACTCGGCATGCTGTTTTAACATATTGTCTTTTTAAGCCCTGTTTTGTACAGTTGTTAAAGGATCAAGAATGCTCATTTCTATTTTGATGTTTTCACTATGTGTTGCCATTCATAGGCACTATGTAGATGATCCTGATGTAACGATCACTGACACTGTTATCTGCTCCTTTACTGAATCATATTTTGTCATATACTTGTACTTGCTAGAACCAAAGTCATTGTATTTTTATCTTGTTCTTAATTGTATTAATACTTGTACTGTGATTCGTGAAATGTATTTTTGTTTACGACTATAAGTCACCCTGGATAAGGGCGTCTGCTAAGAAATAAATAACAATAATAATAATAATTATAAAATGCCATTCTGTAAGGAAATTATGCTGGCACCATGAAAAAATGCATACGAAATTCACAGTGGAAATGGAAAATGTATCAGATTTGGTGCTCATATAATTGATCAATTCACCACAGGAAATCCTTTGGATATCAGTTTTGTAAAAAAGAAACACCTGTATAATGTGGCAGCATGGCCTAATGGTTACAGCGCATCAGTGCTGTGGTGCAGAGGTCTTCAAATCCAGCATATTGCAGGTTTATAATAGGTTTGTTAACATAGTCTTATTGAAAGATGAAGAATAATGGCCAAGAATGTTTTGAAAATGCACTTCGATTCTGACCTTAACACCCCTTTCATTTGGTCTTGGGCATCTATCACACAGCCTGGAGAACTGTTTGGTGCACTATGATGTCCACTAGAGACTACATTAAGATCACTGGTTTGTGTTGTGCATGCTGGCGTGGATCTAGCACGTTGGACCAGAAGAACACATTGCCTCTTGTTTATACACAACACAGGCCTTGAAAAGATCTTACTTTTATCTTAAGAATCTGATGTTATTCAGGAAAGATGCTATGCATGCATATGGCTAATTTCCACATTTGGGGAAAATGATGTGACATCAATCCTGGTATTTTTAAAATAACTGGCTACCCTTTACTCCACTTTTATGGTGTGTGAACGCTCGATACCTTTTTATATTGTGTTGAGAAATAAATAGGCATACCGGTGTCGTAGGGAATTAACAGACCGGGGAAAAAGTGGATCGCGCAAGCGCAGTAAGGCAAAAGGAAGGTTTGATTAAAGGGGAGGTTAACTACATGAATCAACATTTTCTATCTGGTCATTTTATTTGCCAGATCGTATGGTAATGTATTCACACACCACTTTCTTTTTTATTATTTATTTTCAGTCTATAAAATATATATGCGATGCAAAGTGTTCAGTTATACTGTAACTTACGTCTCTCTCTATACTAGGCCTAGTCTGAAACGCTTGCCAGCTTTTTTCTGCCGTAAAAATGATGTTGTTAATTAGATGTAGTTGATGTGTGATCGCAAAGATTTATTTACTGTATATTAAAAGGTTTTACATGTCAAAATGTTGTCTATCTCCAATGTCAAGGAGTCTGTGTGGTCCAGTGGTTAAAGAAAAGGGCTTGTAACCAGGAGGTCCCCGGTTCAAATCCTACCTCAGCCACTGACTCATTGTGTGACCCTGAGCAAGTCACTTAACCTCCTTGTGCTCAGTCTTTCGGGTGAGACGTAATTGTAAGTGACTCTGCAGCTGATGCATAGTTCACACACCCTAGTCTCTGTAAGTCACCTTGGATAAAGGCGTCTGCTAAATAAACAAATAAATAATAATCGAAATTAAAATATTTTAATAATATATTCTTATGACATACAATCATACAATATTATTGTAGTATTGCAAGGTCTATTATTATTTTGTCAGTAGGCCTAGCGTTCAGTTTATAAAGACAATTTTTTTTTTTTTCTTTGAATAGGAACAGTAGTTTTGTCATGTAGCCTATGTACCTAGGTTGGCAAATTTAAAAATGAGTACTGTCTGTAAAAATAAATGAAAGAACAAAGCGCATAATAAATAATAACAATACAAGTGCATCAGTGATTGCTGTGCATTGTGGCCTAAGCTAGTATCCGCAGCATGGAGCTCAATTTTGTCCATGACTGAAAATCGTGCTTTAACTTTTTCATACTCGCTCGCATACCTATCCTTACAGTACTGGTTACACGTTAAATATGTAACAAAAACATCTCAAGTTGCTATAACGTTTGTTAAACAAACATACATATAAATTACACTTACAAAGTTAATTTTGAATGATTTATTTTTAGTTTAATATATACGATGAACTTCTTCCCTGGGCTTGATCTACTAATCCCCCGGATGTAGTACTAGTAGGCGTAAACCTTAGCAACAGTGGAACCTCCCCTTTAAATTCTAGACAGCGATCCACTTTTACCCCGGTCTACTTATTCCCCAGAACACAGGTATTAGATTTAAAACAGGATTTTGATTTTTTTCTGGCTGAACAATGACGCGATTACCAGATGATGTGCTGTGAATTTAGAATGAATAAAAGATGATAAAACACTCAACATGTTGGTACTGAGTACGACACATATCATAGAGAGGAGGCTTAAATAAAGAATGCTACCCAAACCTGTACCCCGGTTTTCTTACTAGAACCTGGACTGCAACCCAGACCTGGACTCTAAAACATATCATAGTGTTTCTTTTTTCCCTGCCTGACTGCCAACAAAACATTGACTGCGTATTCTCTTTCTTCAGCCCTGATGTTAATGAGTAAACACCTACCAAAACTAGCTGAGTTATTCCTAATGTTAACCTCTAATGTTTACTTTTTTGGTTTTCAACATAACAACCCTTTTCCTCTTCTCCAAACTAAAGGCCAAAAACAAACTTAACCTAAAAAAAATATGCTCTGGCAGATGGTAATGGAAGTGTACAGATGGAGGCTCTTGAGTTTCATATCCAGCCTGCCTGTGTATAGCTAAACTGTACTTGTCCAGATTTGTAACAAAGCCCCACTATTTTAATCTAGTATCTTAGTTCAATTATAGAATGGCTGACAGTAAACACAGAAACATTGAATAATGACAATTAAACAAGGAAAGGCCCTGAATTTACACCAGGAACAATTAAAACGTAGGCTTTAGCAGGGTTTAGTAAATATCGCCACATGGGGTGGAATTCTTATGTCCCCCTGGAATGTTGATATTATTATTATTTTTTTTATGTACATTTTAGCAGTTTAAGATAACCAGCCAATGTATTTATGGAATGTACTGAAGTAGTTTTTGCCAAAATCTACAACTTGTTTTTTCTCCAATGGTACCACATTTTACACACATCTCTATATCTGTAAGAAAGGCCCTGTATTTGTAATTAAATAAGATTTTTCACACGGAGGATAGTGTGCCTTGGTGCTGTGCGTATTTTTCACAAGACAGCTAGCTGCCTGCACCCGACAGTGCTGTTTTCAGGACTCCTGCAAGCTTGAGCAGGGGCCTCCATCTGTACACTTCCATTACCATTTGATAAATACAGTGAAAAAAAAACTGTGGTCAGGACAGGGGTCTGTTGTGTGTTTCCAACATATAGTCTAGATGGAGAATTTTAAGAAAATAGAACTGTAATCACATTTAGTTTTTTTTTTTTTTTTTTTACTGCTGTAACTACATGGGAATTGTTTGTGAGACTAAATAAATAAAACACTAGGAATGTTATTTTAAGACTAATAAACTATAAAAAATACTTTGAGATTTGGTAAATGTCAACACATGAATCTACACCCCACAAACACTGAATGAAAACATCCTTTCCTAAAGAGAATGCTGCAGTGTAGTCAGTGCCAGTGGGGTTCAGCTGAAATGGTACAAAAGGTTGTTACAAGTTATTCCTCTTTTGGTCCATCTGGATATCCTAATCTATGATGAAAAAAGTAGCTGAAACTATTGCAATACAGTTAAATATTTCTTCTTTAAAAGTCTGGTGGTCCTGAAGTGCAAATGGGGTAGGGAAATGGGTACTCATTTAAGTTAACTAATTAATACTGTACTTGAAAATGTCCTGTGAACTAAGGAGGGCATCTTGTGTAGGATTCTATCCTAATAAGGTAGTGATCCTTTCACAAATCAAAATACATTTTATGATCCATGCCCTGAATAGAAACAAGAATGTTCAAGCAGTCAGTGTCTGAAATGTAAGTGTGCACTTTCAATCTGGCTCTACTCTTAATTTGCCAAAGTGGATAACCAATGAAAAACATGGCCTTATAAATATACCAAATACCTGTGGTTAAAGAAGAGAATGATATAACGTAGGTACTTTATAGTTGTCAGTGCCATGTAGGCAGTAACAACAGATAATTTAAAACTTAATCACACTACCTATTTTGCAAGAGCTGTTTTGCAAGAGAATCACCACAAATGACTGTGAGGGACACAAAATATAAATTACAACTAAACGCACATAAAAGCACATGCTGTACTGTGCACAATGTTGTATGAAAACGCAACAATCCAGTAAGTTATTTGATGATTGAGGAGGTTATGAGGGAATTGTACATATAGGTGGTAAAAGCTGCCACCGTGTGGTACAAATGTGATAAAGACTTTGCTCATTGTTTATAATAATGCTAGAAAATCAGATTTTGTCTTTTTTCACACATTAATTCACTAATTTTCCAAATATTATGGAATTGATTTGTATGCATTTCGAAAGCTTTTCTGCCAACACAATGACGTATAGTGTCTCTGATCCCAAAGATATACTGATACAGACTGTACAGTATATTTTTTTATTTTTACCAGTTTATATGTGCATGTCTTTATTATTTTATCTTTTTAGAATACCTGTGGGCTACAGGACTTTTGAGAATTAAAATCTCTTTCAATCGAAGATACAAATCATGTGAATGAATATCACACACTCCAACGCTAACAGATGGACTGACTGTGTTGTTAATCATTATTTTTTGTAACACATTCACTGATTTAATGTTGATCCACCCAGTTCCGCTTTGAGACTCCTTGGCTGCTTATAACCAGTAAACAGACTGTAAAGAAAGCCAAAACAAACTCGGACTGAATTGTGTTACAGTACTGCTTCCTTTTGCCTGCTGAAAAAGGTTTGTGTCAGAATACAGTCATTGTTTTGTGTGATGTTAAAGTGCTACTGTTAAAGGATTGCCTCATATTTCTGCAAATGTCTTTCAAAGTGTACTCAAGAACATTTGTTATTTGATAGTCCAGATGATAGACACTGCTTTTAAGTGAAGACAGTAGATACGAGTTGGCCAACCACCTGTATTTATTAAGAAATATATATATATACAGTACTGTGCAAAGGTTTTAGGCAGGTGTGAAAAAATGCTGTAAAGTAAGAATGCTTTCAGAAATAGACATGTTAATAGTTTATATTTATCAATTAACAAAATGCAAAGTGAGTAAACAGAAGAAAAATCTACATCAAATCAATATTTGGTGTGACCACCCTTTGCCTTCAAAACAGCATCAATTCTTCTAGGTACACTTGCACACAGTTTTTGAAGGAACTCGGCAGGTAGGTTGGCCCAAACATCTTGGAGAACTAACCACAGTTCTTCTGTGGATTTAGGCAGCCTCAGTTGCTTCTCTCTCTTCATGTAATCCCAGACAGACTCAATGATGTTGAGATCAGGGCTCTGTGGGGCCATACCATCACTTCCAGGACTCCTTGTTCTTCTTTACGCTGAAGATAGTTCTTAATGACTTTCGCTGTATGTTTGGGGTCGTTGTCATGCTGCAGAATAAATTTGGGGCCAATCAGATGCCTCCCTGATGGTATTGCATGATGGATAAGTATCTGCCTGTACTTCTCAGCATTGAGGAGACCATTAATTCTGACCAAATCCCCAACTCCATTTGCAGAAATGCAGCCCCAAACTTGCAAGGAACCTCCACCATGCTTCACTGTTGCCTGCAGACACTCATTCGTGTACCTCTCTCCCCTTCGCGAACAAACTGCCTTCTGCTACAGCCAAATATTTCAAATTTTGACTCATCAGTCCAGAGCACCTGCTGCCATTTTTCTGCACCCCAGTTCCTGTGTTTTCGTGCATAGTTGAGTCGCTTGGCCTTGTTTCCACGCCGGAGGTATGGCTTTTTGGCCGCAAGTCTTCCATGAAGGCCACTTCTGACCAGACTTCTCCGGACAGTAGATGGGTGTACCAGGGTCCCACTGTTTTCTGCCAATTCTGAGCTGATGGCACTGCTGGACATCTTCCGATTGCGAAGGGAAGTAAGCATGATGTGTCTTTCATCTGCTGCAGTAAGTTTCCTTGGCCGACCACTGCGTCTACGGTCCTCAACGTTGCCCGTTTCTTTGTGCTTCTTCAAAAGAGCTTGGACAGCACATCTGGAAACCCCTGTCTGCCTTGAAATTTCTGCCTGGGAGAGACCTTGCTGATGCAGTATAACTACCTTGTGTCTTGTTGCTGTGCTCAGTCTTGCCATGGTGTATGACTTTTGACAGTAAACTGTCTTCAGCAACCTCACCTTGTTAGCTGAGTTTGGCTGTTCCTCACCCAGTTTTATTCCTCCTACACAGCTGTTTCTGTTTCAGTTAATGATTGTGTTTCAACCTACATATTGAATTGATGATCATTAGCACCTGTTTGGTATAATTGTTTAATCATACACCTGACTATATGCCTACAAAATCCCTGACTTTGTGCAAGTGTACCTAGAAGAATTGATGCTGTTTTGAAGGCAAAGGGTGGTCACACCAAATATGGATTTGATTTAGATTTTTCTTCTGTTCACTCACTTTGCATTTAGTTAATTGATAAATATAATCTATTAACATATCTATTTTTGAAAGCATTCTTACTTTACAGCATTTTTTCACACCTGCCTAAAACTTTTGCACAGTACTGTATATATATATATATATATATATATACATACATTTGTATTTTGCTTCATTATTTCAAATTCAAATGAGAAGAGGAGAGTTGTCATATAAAGTATATATACATATTGCCTACGTGGTAATACTATCGATGTGAATTGGGGCATTCTGAATTAAGAACATAGACAGGTGTCAATATGTCTCGGGCCAGGGCCAGTATTTAGTTCCGCCATCAGTTAGGAGTCGTTTTACTTTTACTGCAACTGCGGTATTAGCTGTCATGTGTATTGTAGTGTTTATGTTCACAGTAGCACTAGGCATTTTAGTTTTTATCACAAGTCACCAATTACATTATTTTAAGGCCAGAGGGTGGCGTTTGTGTTCTTGAAAAAGACTCCCAAAGCAGTACTAGTACAGTATATGTGTGAGGGATTTTCTGGGAGAGCTACAAATTGATTGAAACGTTTGATAAACGGCAGTGCCCTTTTAAATGTCACTATAATAATTCATACCATATATCACTCATGGCCGCGTTGTTTTCTTAGTGTAATGTTTTGAGACCTGAATGTAGCTCAGATATGGGGCCTGCTTTTCTCAAGGTTTTATTGTGATTTAGTATCAGTTATTAAGGGCTAATGGGCATGTATTTAGAATTCATCAGCACTCTTTATTGTTTCAGGTGCATGGCATACAGTAGCAAATAAACCCTGTTAGAGAGGTGTTTCATGTATGATGTAAGGGGACAAATGTACTTTATTCTTTATACGTTACGCAGGTTGTTGGTGATTTGTCTGTTTACAATATCATAACTTAGCAAATGAGGTTACCTAATACTGATGTACAGTAGCATATCTCCCACGGTTTCTATTGCAATAGTCTTTACTGTACTTTTCAAGAGATTTATAAACCAGATTAAAACCGTACGTATGGCAGGACGAATGCTTTCTGATCATACAGTTAATAAATACATTGACCCTACCTGATTATCTTCCTCGAGCTAGGAGGGATTTTCAAGTTACCTGGTTGTGATTGCTTATTTAAAGTACTAAATGGCAAAGCAAGCCTTGATTGCAGAAGCATATGTTGAGTCATCAAACTGACTTTATTTTTGTAAAGGACACACAAAAGTATATTTGCTTGGGCAATTTTTTTTTTTAGTAATTTTGCTTCATTAAGTCGAATGAAACCTGCTGAATAATGTGTTACATACCGCTTTGTAGTTTTCCTTTACTCTTAACAAAAAACTGACAACAATTGTGACATTTCTAAATCTAACATAGTGTACTACTATCATGGCTTCCGATGGACTTTTGCAATATCATTTTGTAGTTTATTTGATTACATGATGTTAAATAAAAGATAAAAATAATGTTAATATAGTTTTATTTTTATTTTTTTTATTCTGTCTTGATCCTAAAACTGTAGGTGACGCAAAGCTTTTATTAATTTTATAATATACAGGATGAAGCCTCCTTTTATGTCATTAATATTTAAATATAAATATAGGGTTTTAGTCCTTAACAAATGTCATATTTCTTATAAAAATATAATTATAATTCACCATTCCATTATTCTGTGTTTTCAAGGATCCCAAATCAATCATAAATGTTTACTTTAGTACTCATAACAGGCAAAAAGCAAATCAACCCATACAAATTAGTAATTTTATTAAGGCTAACAAAAGTAAGAAGAATATAAAAGTTAGAAGTCATGGTTCCAGAATTATAGGTATCGACACAAGCAGGAATAAAACATTTAAACAAACATTTTAATAAGCACGCAGGCTCCCGTATGATTATGTACAGTGATCGTGTGAAGCAGCGTCTGTTGTGCTGGTTGGAATGAAGACTGTTATGTTTCAACACAAGTTCCCTGGATAAGGGCGTCTGCTAAGAAATAAATAATAATAATAATAATAATAATAATAATAATAATAATAATAATAATAATAATAATAATAATAATTCAGGAGAAACCTCAAAATGGAGTGAGGTAACCAGTGGTGTACCACAGGGATCAGTATTAGGTCCTCTGCTCTTCCTAATCTACATTAATGACTTAGATTCTGGTGTAGTAAGCAAACTTGTTAAATTTGCATATGACACAAAAAATAGGAGGAGTGGCAAACACCGTTGCAGCAGCAAAAGTCATTCAAAATGATCTAGACAGCATTCAGAACTGGGTAGACACATGGCAAATGACATTTAATAGAGAAAAGTGTAAGGTACTGCATGCAGGTAATATAAATGTGGTTATAAATATGATATGTATGATATGGGAGATACTGAAATTGAAGAAGGGAACTATGAAAAATACCTAGGAGTTTATGTTGACTCAGAAATATCTTCATCTAGACAATGTGGGGAAGATTTAAAAAAGCCCAACAAAATGCTCAGATATATTGTGAAAAGTGTTGAATTCAAATCAAGGGAAGTAATATTAAAACTTTACAATGCATTAGTAAGACCTCATCTAGAATATTGTGTTCAGTTCTGGTCACCTCACTACAAAAAGGATATTGCTGCTGTAGAAAGAGTGCAAAGAAGAGCGACCAGGTTTAAAAGGCATGTCCTATGCACACAGGCTAAAATAATTGAATCTGTTCAGTCTTGGATTAAAGAAGACTACGCGGCGATCTGATTCAAGCTTTCAAAATTCTAAAAGGCAGCGACAATGTCGACCCAAGGGACTTATTTGACCTGAAAAAGAAAAAAAAACAAGGACCAGGGGTCACAAATGGAGATTAGATAAAGGGGCATTCAGAACAGAAAATAGGATGCACTTTTTTTACACAGAGAATTGTGGGTTTCTGGAAACAGCTCCCCAATAATGTTGTTGAAGCTGGGGCACTCAAAACACAATTATGAAAAGACTTCCACACCTAGAAGCCTTTCCTGTAATGTTACTTAACACAAGTGGTACAGTAATTCTGTAAGGGATAAACAAAGATAAGTGTTAAACCGGTAAAAATGATTCACTGATTGATTGAATGATTCAGTGGGGACTACATTTTAGATGTAGAACATGAAAGTGGAATTAGAAAAATAAAAAAGCAGAAAACAAAGGAACGTGAACCAGCAACGGAAAGGAAAGTTATTGATCGTTTTTCTGAACCTAAAACAGATGAATACCTAAATATCATTGCCAGCAATTGGTCTTCAAGAAGTACTCGGAAAAATGTAAGTTGGCTGTAAGCTTGTTTGAACAATGATTAAACGAAAGAAATACAAAAGCTGAGTTTACATGAAACGTCTGTGAAATTGATAGAGATTTACAAAGTGATGATGAAATTGCAGTTGTTCCTGAACCTGCCCAGAAGAAATGTGAAACACAAATTAAAAGGGAGGGAGATGTTTATGTGGAAGTGAATTTGTAATTATGAAAACTTTATTTTTTTTGCATTATGTTAATGTATAATTGTATTACTTTTCTTTAACAAAGTGAAATGCTGAACTGAAATTGCATACTCTTTTCTAAGTGTTGCTTTTGAAATATGTAATTCTATAATTAACTCATTTTTTAAATGCTTGTTGTAAAATGGTATTTGCTTTTCTGTTGAATTGCTCTGACTGTGGTTTCATTGACGAACTCGCAGTTTTCCGTAGATTTGTAACATAAACTGTGGATTCGTTAATCAACAATATATCTGCCCCGCACTCCCCTTCTCTTCAGAGCCACACAGCCACTTTTAGTTTGAAGATTAGTACAATGAATCAATGAAAAGATCAAAGGGTGGCATCACAGAGATGGCTGCATTTGAATTTGAAAACATTAACCTGGAGCTGGAGATTGCAGTGAAGTTCAAACATGTAATTATTATGGGCTATAATGGATATTCAGAGCCTGTTTAAAATGTAATTATTCACATAAATACATTTTTACAGGACTTTTCATTACATGCTTTCTTTATGATTGAAATCATGGTGCTCATTTTCTACTTTTGTATCTAGCAATACATTCCCCCTGTTGGGGAGAAAGGTGTGCTAACAAAGGATGAGCCTTGTTGTGCCAAATGGCCTGTTCTCGTTCCCAAGCGTATCTTATGTTCTTACAGTATATACGTTCCAGATGCAGTAAATAGGGTTGGATCAAGATGATGACATAGTTGCTGTATGTAAAATAAATAAAAAGTGCAGTACTGGAAATATAATAGAACAGCACAGCACTGGGATAGAATGTTTGGACATAGAGACTGTATGTGATAAAAACATTTTCTGTTGTTGCTAAAAAAAAAAAAAAATCTGGTGAGGTTTGTTTGTACAGTAGTTTGTGATGTTTATAATACATTCAAAGTATTACACAAGGTATCATTTTTAAATAAACACTTCATTTAAAAACATAAAATATGTTGGTGAATACGGATTATATATATATATAATCTGTTTCTGTAACAATAGCCAAAATACTGATAATTTCTTGCTGCTGATCAGTGACAAGATGCTGTTTGTCTCATTTCAGATCATATTTGTCTTACCTGTTTTGTGTTTTTTTTCACCCCTGCTGTATGCGCTTTTTCATCTTGGTTATCCCCCTAACATCTTTAGTTTTGAGTGCCCATACAGGTTTTAGGTTACTGTTTTTTTTATCACAGTGTAATGTCATTGCGAGAGGTCCAGTTCACAGCATGCCGTAAAACACAGCAGTCAGAACACGCTAAAAGTTGTAACAGGACAGGCAAGCACACATTTCATGTATTGTATTTGCGATTGCAATAGGGTATGTTGTACAATAGTATAATATGTTGTAGTCTAGTATAATTGATCTTAGAAAGG
Organism: Acipenser oxyrinchus oxyrinchus; assembly: GCA_030684275.1. NCBI lineage: Eukaryota > Metazoa > Chordata > Actinopteri > Acipenseriformes > Acipenseridae > Acipenser > Acipenser oxyrinchus. Next base: position 10,281,587 of record CM060250.1, on the reverse strand, counting down.
CAACAGGAGACTTTGCATGTATAAAGCTGTAGATATAGTATGCAAGGTAAGCGAGGATGCAGGTGTCTACTACATATGATGGGCAGTCATCGCTAGCAAAATCGATATATAAAATGGTATGAGTTTGTCTCAAGTGTTACATTTACAAACAACATATTATTTGTCTGGGGAATAAAATAGAAAGTTTAGTAAAGGATGAAACCTTTTTCTGCTTCCAATTCAAAATGTGAATACAACGAAGTGACCACTCGCAGAATATCTTGGAGAAGTGACCACTCGCAGAATATCTTGGAGAAGTGACCACTCGCAGAAAATCTTGGAGAAGTGACCACTCGCAGAATATCTTGGAGAAGTGACCACTCGCAGAAAATCTTGGAAAAGTGACCTCTCACAGAATATTTTACGGTGAAGTGACCACTCACAGAATATCTTGGAGAAGTGACCACTCACAGAATATCTTGGAGAAGTGACCACTCGCAGAATATCTTGGAGAAGTGACCACTCACAGAATATTTTACGGACAAGTGACCACTCACAGAATATCTTGCGGTGTAAACTTCGGAAGTAAAAAACTGGAAATAACACTGGATTATTTTGCCTAATTCTTTACCCCCCCAAAAATAAAATATGGTTATTTGAAATTCCACCAGAAAATGAATATGCTTTTTTTTCTTTTTGGTAAGAAAATAATCCTGTAATTTGAATTCTGTTTGTCCTTCAGCTTTGCGGTACAGCTGAATCAGCTGGTCGCATACTGGAGTGACCGCTCCACTGTTCAAGCTGCACTGCATATTTAATAAGCTGGGATAGTCATTCAAGGAGTTGGTACCCTCTGAATTGCTGCTTTCTGCATCCTCAGTCTCCTTGGAATCTCAAACAGAGATTTTAAGAACTGAGGACTGCTTTAGAATTGGGAGAGCAGAAAAAAACAAAAAGCAATGCTTGCTAATTGTCCTGCAGAATACAGTTAAACATGACTTGGCCTAATGTGTTTTACAAATAGCCCAAATACTACATTAAATTATATAAAACTTATGGGTATAATTTTCTGTGCCTGGTTAATTTGGATAATTGGGATAATTAATAGGAGTATTTGGATAATGCGGTAATTTACTGTATCAGGCTGGCTCAGGGTATACATTTATTTGCAGTAACACCTGATACGACAAATGAACAAACCTGTCTAAGTAATGCTAGAACCATATGCCGAACAATAGAAAAACACATGGTAACATAACAGTAAAATACCAGTATAGTATGGTTGATGCAATACACATTTTTTTCAAGCTATAAAATAAATTATATTTCAACTTTAAAGGGAACTCTCATCAGATTGTTTTTCATCCTGTGCTTGAATTCTAGTTCCCTAGTTAAATGGTCTCAGTGAAAACGTGATTATATAAAAGGTTGATTTGCAATGCTTTCCTATGATTTTACCTTGTAAGCATGCTTCCATTGCATTTTTCAGTGTTTAACGATACTGTTGTTAACAAGTCCTTATACCTTAGCCCTGCAGCCTTCTGCTTATTTTGCCACTGATATTTATTTGCCAGTGGAAAGGGTTAACTGTCTACACAAGGCATTAATAATAGACAGCTTGTTAATATTGATTTATCAGTTAATTTATCAGTTAGTTTTTGCAACATTAATTGTTGCATACCCTTACAATTGAAGTCATTAAACACCTGTGCCAAGCAACACATTTAAATTTACATAAAGTATTTCCGATGCTTGATACTTGTTCTGATATGCAGTGCAATGAACCACAAGCAATGCATGGCTGCAGTTTTCAGCAAGCAAAGAGATTCAGGTAATAAGGACACTCGGAGCATTTCTGCCTTCATTTGATGTGAGACACGCACCAAGATAAAGCAGCTGACACTTCTGAGGGTGGCTCTGCAGTCAAAGGAATCCAGAGTGAATTAAAATCTGGGCTCAATAATTTCAGAGGCTGGAACGGGGGAAGGGTAAATGACAGATCAGGTCAATATGGTACAGAGATAACATTGAATCAAGGAGGCTGCTGCTAATTTCTGCACTGTGAAGAGATCTGCAAAAACGGCGGCAGGAGGCTTTCAGCAGAACATGTTACAGTACAGCAGTCAGCTCTGACATTTACTTTGTATCAACCCTGGGGACTTCAAAAAATAAACAGCACAAACAATGAGCTGCAAATATAAGAGCTAGGTCTGTTCTGGCTTGATTACGGAGGTTCACTAACACAATTAAAGATTTATTATTACTACTACGACTACTACTACGACTACTACTACTACTGCTTCTGTAAAGGTGCAATTTTCCTGGGCTCAGAAGATTAATTTACTCCAAGAAAGAAGGGTTCATCTGTCTTTGGGGCAATCTGAAATCAGTTACTAACCCAGAGGTTTAGAGGGCACCTCAGCCTTTTTTTTTTTTTTTTGCACACCTTTTGACTGAAAGGTGGAGGGAGACATGGACAGTGGAGACAGATCCGAGCTCTGTGAAGCTGCTTGCTGATAGCACTCTGTTGCCCTCTTGATGCTGTGCTGTGGACTGGGGCATCGGCGGAGAGTACAGGTTTCCTATGTAAGTCCTTTCTCATTTATTACACAATAACATTGTAGTGGCTCTTTACATGTCCTTCATCAATTTTGATGGAGCCGGAAGTATTTCTCTGTACACAAAAGCTTGGTAGGTATAAGACTCTAAACCTGCAACTCGTTGCTTTCTTATATATATATATATATATATATATATATATATATATATATATATATATATATATATATATATATATATATATATATATATATATATATATATCTGGAAGAGTCTACTGTAGGTAGACAGGGATGTTTGAAAAGAAGACATGCAAGATACAATCAGGCTGGTACTCCCCTGACTGCATACCTGTAGCTGCAATGTCAGTGTTAACAGTGCAGACATTTAGTTATCAGGGGGAGGTCGGCTCCATAACCAGACTATACAACTATATCACAATACTTTTATGTATTTAGAAGAATAGGATCTTGAGCTGATAGTTGTTTTATAGGACTGGATAGCTTAAAAAAAAGGATGCATCGATGAGTTTTGCATTTAATTACGAACATACCACCTGTATCCTTTCTTCTGCCGTCTCAGACTGTGTGCAGAGAATTCACTGAAACAACAACTTCCTGGATTTCTGCAGCACTGCCACACAGTTTGTGAAATGCTGTCAAACTGAAAAATAAATGTGTTTTTTTTTCTGAAGTGCACCACTAAAAACTAATTTGGGGCAGTGAGGAATTCTTTTGAAAGGCCTAATTATGTTTAAGGATGCAGGACAAGCAAAGTCAATAGTATATGTGAACTAAATCACTAAAGCTGTGCCTCAAAAGACATATGTTATTATAAAATGAAGTGTCAGGTTGTGCTTGAAGTGTGGAAGTCTTCTGAATTCGAACAGGATGTTTTACATGCGTTGTAGATTGTCTGCAGCAGATGAACTTTCCTGGCTGTGTAGGCAGGGGATGGCAATTGTGCCTAACCAAAAGTATACTGCCAAAGGTATTTCACACACTTTTTAAATTATTATTATTATTATTATTATTATTATTATTATTATTATTATTATTATTATTTATTTCTTAGCAGACGCCCTTATCCAGGGCAACTTACAGTCGTAAACAAAAATACATTTCAAGAATCACAGTACAAGTAATACAATTAAGAGCAAGATAAAAATACAATGACTTTGGTTCTAGCAAGTACAAGTATGACAAAATACGATTCAATAACGGAGCAGATATAGTGTCAGTGATAGTTACATCAGGATGTAATTAAATACAAAATACTACAGATTAAATAACACTTGGGACAGATTAGTACTCTACAGGATTAAATGCAGTAAAATAAGGAGCAGATAAGAGCAAGTAAAGCGCATTTAAGGAAGAGTGATAAGTGTCCAGAGGGAAAATTAGGAATTCTACAGGTGCTGTCTGAAGAGGTGAGTCTTGAGGAGGCGCCGGAAGGTGGTCAGGGACTGGGCAGTCCTGACATCTGTAGGAAGGTCATTCCACCACTGTGGGGCGAGGGTGGAGAAGGAGCAGGCTCTGGAGGCAGGGGAGCTTAGAGGAGGTAGAGCCAGTCTTCTAGTGCAGGAGGAGCGGAGAGGTCGAGTGAGGATGTAGGGAGAGATGAGGGTCTGGGGGTAGCTGGGTGCAGTCTGGTCAAGGCAGGTTTGTAGGCTAGTACAAGAGTCTTGAACTGGATGCGAGCAGTGATCGGGAGCCAGTGGAGTGAGCGGAGCAGTGGAGTTGCGTGGGAGAAGCGAGGCAGAGAGAACACCAGGCAAGCAGCAGAGTTCTGAATGAGCTGGAGTGGACATCAGTTGGTTGAAGTAATACATTTTCTAAAGCGTTTAGAGCTGTGGTAGATTGAGGAGAATTTTGATAGTGTGTAAACTGGACCAGCTCTAGACCTGCAGGACAGCCGTTCTAAGCGCCAGCCAGTTTAAGGGCCACATGTCCAAGGACAGTCTGAGCTGCAGCAGTCTGAGCTGCGGCAGTCACAGTAAGGACAGGTAGAGCAAGGACCTTTTCCAAATCTCTCCCAATGGCTACTAGAGGCCTCATTCCTACTCTGACACCTAATGTCTGGATCCCCTGGACAAAGCGCGTTCACTCTCTCTCCTCTCCTTGAAGGAACACTGGTAAGTACCTGCTCCAAATACCGCTACTAACTCCTTCTCCCCCTACACTGCTTGCTACAAATTTGAAAATCTCTTTTTTCAATTGTCGTTCTCTGACTAACAAATCTCTGCTTCTCAGCGAACTTATAACTGATGCCAATCTTGATCTTCTCAGCCTAGCTGAAACCTGGCACTCTGTAAACAACATTCACTTGCTACATCTAGCCACCCCAAATGGCTATTCCCTCTTTGACAAGCCTCGCCTCACTGGCCGAGGCGGGGGCACTGCTGTTAGTGCTAATTCTGTGCTCGCTTCCTCAGTTCTTTCTTTTCCAGCCTTTTCTTCATTTGAGCATCTCGCCATCAAGCTTCCCTCTTCCATCTGGACTAACGGTTCACAGAGATCTTGACCGACCATCTCGGTTACAGGCGTGCGCTCCCTAACCCTAACCCTCTGAGAATGGCCTGCTTGTTATCCCCAAGCATAAGTGCACCACACTTGGAGAACGCTCATTTAGCTTCATGGCTCTGACTCTCTGGAACTCTCTCCCAGCTTTGGTGCATGATGCTCCCACCATCGCTCGCTTTAAATCAACTCTCAAGACCCACTTGTTCTCTCTTGCTTTCCATGCTCTTTAAGCCTGATATATGTTATTAGCAGTTGAGTCTTTGCTACTTCTGTTTTTTCACGGTATCTTATTCTCATGATTCTATATGACATACACATCCACAATGTGAATGTGAATTTTCACATCCTAGTCTTGTATTTAATGCATTATTTTGCATTGTTTTTCACTATTTAATGTATTATGCATTGTTTTTTTTTTACTGTATCTTGTAAAGCGCTTTGTGATGGTGGTCCACTATGAAAGGTGCTATATAAATGATTGATTGATTGATAAATGCTGTGGTTCCCCAGGCAAGGGAAACTGGACATTTTATACCACATGCAGTGAATGATTAGGGGTCATTTGTTATTTATATCATACATACATACTTCACTTTTAGGGGTCATTAAAAAATCATATGCCAATCTCATTGTCATTACAGTAATCTGTTGCGACCCCCTAGTCTCAGCAAGTTGCTTTGGATAAAAGCGTCTGCTAAATGGCCAATTTTAATCATTCATCCAGGTCACAATTTTGAGCACTGTTCTCTGGAATATATTTCAGCTTGCTTTGTAATAAATTACAGAAAATATGTAGCAATTTTATATTCAGTTGCTGTTTTTTTTTCTTTTTTTTGTTCACAGTAAACAGTGATGAAATAATTTTGTTGTGTGAGTTATAAATAGAAAATCAAAGGGATAAAAGGGGGTAGTAACTCCTAGTATAGCACATTGTGACATTATTCCAACACTAATGGCTTTTCCCAAGCTCATTCTCTAAATCATTACCTGTTAGGATATTAAACCTGGTCGCATTGACCTTGACATGAAAAATAATTGTAGACACTTGGCTTAAGGTGAGAAAAGACTCTTTCATAAATAATGTAGAGGACATATTTTGCAGTGTATGAAATAAATCTTAATATGCCTTTTTTATTTATTTTAGAATCATATAATTTTCACTTTAAAACAGTAGTTTGTGAAACGGCAGATTTATATTTGATTCCCTGTATTGCATTTTTTATGGAATAATTGAGAATTATTCTATAATGTGTTTTTTTTTTTATCTATCATTGAACTTGTCAGCAGCATATGTCATAATCATCTTCTTTATCTGTACCACTTGATTAGGTCTGTTCAGTTGATCTAATCACTGCCACTGAGACAGTATTGGGTAAAGTTAGGAAAACCAAAGCCTCCAGCAGTGCACAGGAGTTTCTGTAGTGCATTTCTGCCTGTAAAATTATTTAAGCCCTGTAAGTATTTAGGATAGCCACCGTTTAGATCAATTAAAAATACCTCAATATGTGCTAAATTGAGGAATGAAAATGGACAAGAATATAAAAAACCCCATAAATGCCAGCATCACTGGTGAACTCATGTGGTGATGCTGTGTGACAGGCAGGGTGAGCCAGCTGTTGGATGCATCAACAACAAGGACAGAGAGGGTCTCGTCGGTATGCTTCCTCGTTGCAGAGGCCTGGTATTGTCAGCCAGCGCCATGGCAATTCAAAGTGAAACAGCAGGACAGGAATTTAATCAACAATTTAGACTACCATATGTTCTCTTTATTGGAATAACAGGACACACTTTAGCATGGGAATCTGCAAGGTTTCTAAACCTGTTATATGCCTCTTATTAGCATGACCAATAGTATTCCCATTTTATTCTGCAGAAGGTCTTTTGGTTTTCTGCTTGTATTTTATACTGCAAACTGGAACATATAGATGAAAAGTTGCTGCTTTTTTCTTGTACCTAATCACTTCATGAAGCCTTTGTTCTCTTAAATATCATAACATTGCATAAAAATATAAGCAAAAGAATGTAATCTGTTCATAAGCCAGGTGGTGCCTAACATATTTATTTGATACCAGTGAGTTAAGGATGCCATCCTCCTAAATGGATGTCTGCAATGATGAATGTCAAGACACAGAGTTGTTTTTTTTTAATTGAATGTCATACCAGTGCTTTTCAAATCAGTTTGAGGCAGAAACATTTGTTGATTTCTATTATGTATTTCTGAATCGGAGAATATTGCACAAAGAATGGTTTGCCTTTGATTTACATTTTAATTTAATGATGAACTCTGTTCGTCTGTTCTACAGTTATGTTTCTGTATTTATTTGGACCAAACTTTAAAATGATTTTGGGACAGATTTTAAAAGGTTATGGTTAGACATAAATATTGTTTTTAGAAATGGCTTCTATACTGTAGATGTGATCTTCAGAAGTTAAGGTGTGTACACTCCCTGCTGGATCATTTAACAATTTTAACAATTTACAAAGTAAATTCACTTTTATTTGGTCACAGAGGATGTCTTGTTTTTGTTCACAATCACACCTTTCTACAGTAGTTTATGAGAAGTCTGTATAAATCCACAAGAAAAAAAAACTCCAGATGCTGATTTATGTTTTCTGCTGATGCACAGTAGTTGTATAGTGACAACACATTTAGTTACATTAAGAGCTTGATTGGTATTAAAAACAAGGTTAGACAAACACGTTTTTCACGCACTGAACAAGTGCTAATGAGATGAAAGCACGTTTGCAGCAGGTGCTGGACATGAGTTACACATGGAGTTCAGAGCAGCTGGAAACAAGGTATTAGTTGAGTATGATTGAGTCATTCTGCTAAGTGGCACAGGTCACTTTGCATGCCAGATGAAGCGGATTACTCTGCTAGTGCCACTCTCTTCTCCATTGGAGCTGTGAGATTAAGCGGCTAGCTCTTCTGGTCTTTCTTTTAGTTTTTTGCAGAATAGAAGATGCATGCAGTTTGAAATCGTGGCCGTGTTGGTTGAAGTGCAGTGAGACTGGAGTGGGTCTGGACTCCCAGTACTGGCAATCACATTTATGTTCTGCAAATCTGATGGCTACTGATTGCTAGATTCACCAAATATAAACACAGTTGGTGGTTTCTCAGTCGAACTTACCTTAAAGTTTAGTTTGAAATTACCTCAGCCACATACTGTCTGTGGGATGTTAGGGACAAATGAATTTTGTACTCCAATTTCTTCTCCAATCATGTGATGTACTGTATATGTCACCAAAAAACCTTGATAGAGATAGAGTCCTTATTATGTACACTTGGGTGTGCATTATTATTATTATTATTATTATTATTATTATTATCATCACCATCTTTTGGAGTCGTTTTGATTCTGTTCTGACAGCTGAAGAGCACTTTAGCAACCCAAGTCACACGTGCGTTGGGAATAAGCGTAATCTGCCGTGGTGGAGCACGTGTCTGGAAGTGCTCCAGATGGCTCTCTACTGTATTTCTCTGAAGAAGAGTGTCTGGAGGGGGTGGGGTCCAAATCACCAGCTGCTGCTTTTCCTCATCTAAGCATTATTAACAGAGTGAACAGAAACAATACAACAAACAGTTCTTTACTAGACTGTGGCTGAGTTTCTTTATAGTGCTGAATAACAATAATAATATAATATCTTTGTTTTCATATAGCGCCTTTCATAGTGGACCACCATCACAAAGTGCTTTACAGAGGTATGCTGTGAACTGTGCATTATATGCAGAGTCACTTACAATAGGGCATTGATTTAACATCTCATCAGGTGGGATTTGAATCGGTGACCTTCTGGTTACAAGCCCTGGACTTCAACCACTGGACCACACTGCGTTAAACAGAACACGAGTTCAGCTTTTTTAGGGATATTATAGCACTCTCCAAGAAATGTCAGATCTGTGCATCCTCATCTCATTGTAATTTGATTTAGTAAAAATAAAACTCTTTGACCCTCAACCAATGTTTCTGTAGATCATGTTTTTTTGTGCCTATTGTGGGTCAGTTGATGAAGATAGAATAGATAGACTCAAATAAACTATGCCACGATCTTTCTTGTTTATGTTGTTGTCTTGAAGCAGGAGAAAATGTTCTGTACCCGTTCAACTAAAAAAGGATCAGCAGAACAAAAGATGATAGCACCACCTAGGAAATGTAGCTCTTGTGAAGTACAAACTAAAGCAGGGTGGTAGTGTATGTTAATTGTTTCTGATCCATCAAGGTTGAGCTGACATTGTATATGAAGTAGAACATGTGGGCCTAATTGTGCCTTTGTTCAAGAAAGCTGATTGTGTTGAGATTATTAGTCATAACAATTACAGCAACTATTGTTCCTGGTGGGCTACAATTACATGACTGTGTATGAAGCTATACTAACTTAAAACCTCTATTATTCTATCTTTATAAGTATTTGTTATTATCATAATTCTCTCCAGTTCAGAATGGTCTTTTATATCAAATAATATACATATGACTCACCAGCAATATATTGCATAAAAAACTGACAATTCAACTGGACATTATCTTGTGCCAGAGGTGGAGGTGGGGGAGGGAGAGGCAACACATGTTTTAAAATAGTACAGGCCCTGCTCACTGAGTGAGAAGGCAGAGGTCTCCTTTCATAATCCGATTTCAATCAACTCACACTAATCACTAGTGATAGTTGCAACATTTAGCCTGGATCTGCTTAAGTAATCTAGGCTGATGTGAGGGAAAAGCGGGACAGAAGGGCAGAGAGAGAGAGCAGGAGAGAGAGTGAGAGAGAGAGAGAAAGAGAATGAAGGAGAAGAGGGAAACAGATTTCTAGTTTTCTGCTCTTTCTCTTCTGGGGTTTCTCTCTTTATCTCCGATCTGCAACGTTATTGGTTGTTAGGTTACCTGTCTATCACTGTGGGGCTGCAGTGACAACAGGTGCAGCGTGTAACAGAGGCAGTGTCAGGCAGGCAGCAGACTGAAACAAACAACAGCTTCAGCAGCAGCACAAGCAGCTTGAGAACAGGCAGAGCAACCTGTTTGCATGCATTATTCAAACACTTCTTTATTTCAGCAGATATTTTAGGTTTTTCATCGGCAGTAAAACCAGCTTCTCAACTGACACCACAGTGGCAGGTCTTCAAGGTCTTCCCAATGCTAGTCCTTTTGGTATTTAAGTCTTAATGCTCTCATAAGCCCAGCCTCAAAGCTTTCATTAAAGCTTGAGGAGTGATTGGGCACTGCTCCTGCACAGCAGGAGGGATAAAGCTAATGTGACTTTGCATATTCATATAGTATGTGAATAGAGCACCGTCAGAAAAGAAGATGATTTAACTTATTTGATTTTTTTTTGTGTTACGGATCCTAAGGGAAAATTTATACTTTTTTTTGCAATTTTAATTGGATACCTGCCATGCCGAACCCATGTTGGTGTTACTTCAGGCTTTGGATTTGAGTGTTCATCAAAAAACTAATGGCTCAGCTGCTTGGGACCTTTCCTGATACCTGCTGTGCCTGCACCTGCCAGGTTAAGAAACTCCACAGATTTGGGTGACAACTACAAGTGGAACAACCCTGCCATTGGGCTTTCCATGCTGGTGGGGCTGTTATTGGTTATTCTGACGCCGCATGTTGCCATGCTTAAAACGCCCAAGAGTAAAAATGTCTCCTGGGTAAGTACACAGTGCTTTATGGAATAAATGACGTTGCTGACAGTTGTTTGCTGTATAAGGAGCTTTGTTTGGTGGTATTGCAAATGAAAAGCTTGTGGTGTTGTCACCTGTTTAGATGGCAGGGTTTAGGTTTTTAGGGTAGGTTCTGTAACAGTAGGAAGGCAGTGTGTAGGGGAGGGAGGGTTGTTCTCTTTTAACAGTAACATTTTTTTTGTTCGTAGTCATTTTGTAATATTGCTGAAATGTCAAGTGACAGGAAGCTGATGTAATAACACCTCTACTGAGTTGGTCAAAGGGTGTTGCAATAAATGAAGCACCTTTGGTCGTGGAGCAGGTGATAGGTCTTATAAGGTGATTGGTAATGTGTTTACAAGTAGACCTGTCTCAATATCTTCCAAATTAACCAGATAATAAACAGTGTGGTTTTTTTTGTGAAGAAAAGCACAATGTTGAGGCAAGCTTCATGGAATATGTTGCTTGCTGTATGATTACCTGATGTTGTCGCTAGTTAAGGTAACCCCTAAATATATATTTTTGCATCTATTGAACAGACCTCAGTATCTGTTAAATGGCGGCGATCTAAATAGTTTCAATATCCAAAATAGGTGCATTTCTAGTGCTTTACATATTTTTACAAACAAAAACACTAAAGAGTTTGAACCTCGCTCTCTTTTACATGGGCAATTTTTTTTTTTTTTACCCAGTGAAAAATTGTATATCCTAAAATAGACTAAATGAACATGAACCTTCAGTTGTTATCCTGAGTGTATTCTAGAGCAAAATTGAGATACTGCTAAAGTTACTGCGTCGTTTGCCAAACCTATACATGTATATATCATTTTGTGGTGTTACATTTTTAGATCTTTTTGTTTCCGAAGTACAATACTACAGTTAGTACTGTTGCATGTTTTTTTTTTGTACTTTAAGAAAGAGTGCAGGTTAGAGCAAATATGACAAATATGCCTAGGTGGGGGAAAACATCACTATTTATTAATACCATGGCAAGACTTAGGAAACAATGATGAGTATTACACATTATATAAATATTACAAGCCTACTGTACTTTATAAAATCCTACTGCAGACCAATCAGGAAATGTACCAAAAGGCTTTTGGTTTAGTATGTAGTGTATTACCAACTGACTGGCAATCCTACAGTTGAGCACAGAACAGTTTGGAGGAAATATCACCAGGCAAAAACACATTCTTAAAACATTTTCCCTTTTTTTTCCCCCTTCAGATCATATACATGGTCAAATGGTTTCAACTGAATATTAGGTCACCTATTTATTTGTTGCATGGACTGTATATCAAATTGCTTACCTATAAAGTATTTTTTAAAATTATATCTAGGTTACATACAATTTAAACATAGCACTCTGAAATAGTCAATACATATGGATAAAACAAACACAAGTGAATTAATAACTAGATAAGTTATTCATTTGATGACTTACAATTAAAACAAGGTTTGGCTGTTCAAATGAGAACCTGCATCATGCACCCCATGCAGGTGATATAATTCATCGTTCAAGATATTCAAGTTAACATTTTTCTATATATAATGACCATAGCCATATATCATTGAAAGCTTTCTATATAGAGTTACAGAGCTTTATAAATTATAAATATTGGTTGATATCAACCAACTTTTAAAAACATTTTACACAAAAATGCAATTTGTAATATTTTTTGGGAAAGGAATTACAAATATGAATGTTAATGTTTTTGTTTGTTACTAGTTTTGTAAAATTAACTGTTCCATCTTCCTTTCACAAACAACGATAAACACTTTTGTATAAGGGCATCCTTTATTCAAGCATAAGCCCCACTCAGATGTGACTAAAGCTTATTCCCTGTGCAATTTCACAGCATGGCCGACGCTTGTTTCATAGATATCAAGACCACCAGTCCAAATACATTCCAAACTCAAGGCACTCACAAGATAGTGTGTCCTGTGGTCATTCAATCCAAAAACGTAATGTTCGGTCACAGACAGTGTTTGTCAAAGTATTTCTGTGGTCAGATGCCAGGAAAAGCAACGGCTTTGAACAATGTAGTACAGATGCACCCTAGGAAGTGCCCTCTTTGCCTGAATGCCATATGCCATAGATTTCAGAGACAACGCCTTGTGAAAGAAAAGTTCATGTGTGGGGGTTTAGCAGATACGGTGTAGTGCAGGGCTTCTCAAACTCGGTCCTGGGGACCCCCTGTAGCTGCTGGTTTTCATTCCAACCGAGCTCTCAATTACTTAACTATATTCTTAATTGAGCTAATAATTAGCTTAATTAGACCTTTTTACTTGTTTTCAGCTCTTAAACAGTTGCAGTTCAAGTTACTTATCAAATGTTATAGCTAACTTGAAATATGCAACTGTTCAAGAGCTGAAAACAAGTAAAAAGGTCTAATTAAGCAAATTATCAGTTCAATTAAGTACAGTATACAGTACTGTATGTGGTGAGTTTCAGTTCCGTCTGCATGGGGCTCTAGTCAGTGTTTGTTTTACACCACCTTCTCTGAGAATAAATCACATGTCAGAACTCATTGCTGTTGATCAGTGAGTGCTAATTTCCAGCAGATGGACACTGGAGATCAGAAAGCAGTCAAGATTAATCAGCCGACAAGACTCATTGCACCTACTCTCTTCCTTTTATTACCACCAGATGTCATTAAATGGAGTTTCATTAAGTAAATTAAACACTGATAGTTTGGTTTTACAAAATGCAATTGTATTTATTTATTTTTTTAACAGCACCGTTCAAACAACGTAATCAGCGGCTAATGAAAGCCAGCACTGCTCGATGGAAACAACAGGGTCAGAAACTTAAAAAGCAGATGACATTTTGGGAAGGGGATTAGAATCTAATGTAGAGTGCTCTGTAACATTAAATCCCTGCTGATTTGTCCTATGTCCTTGCTCTTCTGTTTTTTATTTTTAGGTTGTAGGGTACTCGTTTATCCATTGATTTCCAGCAATGTACCTGAACACTAAATGTAATATTTTTATTTCAATGCATTTTTGTCTACATTGCAAAACTCCATACAGAAGATGAGATTTGCTACAGTACACATGCTCTCGTTCAGAAAGGATTTAAAGAATGCGTAAGAGATTACGGCTGCTTAATTGCAATTACTAAAACAAAAAAACTATGCTTGAATCAGTTTTAGCATGGATCAATTTTGAGCATGTATTCAAGAAAATAATTTATAGGAGGCTGTGTGGTCCAGTTAAAGAAAAGGACTTGTAACCAGGCTTGTAAGGGCTTGTAACCTCCCTCTGTGACCCTGAGCAAGTCACTTAACCTCTTTCAAGCAAGATGTTGTTGTAAGTGACTCTGCAGCTGATGCATAGTTCACACACTCTAGTCTCATGTCTCTAGATATTCATGCATTAGACCGTTTCATGCATTAGGCTGTCAATATCCTGGCTTAACTGTTATTTAACAGGAGGAGGCTGTGTGGTCCAGTAAGGAGGCTGTGTGGTCCAGTGGTTAAAGAAAAGGGCTTGTAACCAGGAGGTCCCCGGTTCAAATCCCAGCTCAGCCACTGACTCACTGTGTGATCCTGAGCAAGTCACTTGACCTCCTTGTGCTCCGTGTTTCGGGTGAGATGTAATTGTAAGTGACTCTGCAGCTGATGCATAGTTCACACACCCTAGTCTCTGTAAGTCGCTTTGGATAAAGGCGTCTGCTAAATAAACAAATAATAATAAAAATAATAATAATAATTAACAGCCTGAAAGAATATTAAATCAGTGTTTTTTGTAAATTGTTTTTTTAGTAAAATAACGTATGTAGTATTATTATTAGAAAATACTTTAGTAGATTTATCGGTTTTACCACCAAGAATAGAAATGAAATGCAGTATGTTTTAAACTATTTTCCATTTTGCTTAGAGAATGCAACAACAGCACATTATGCTCACATTATTTTAGACATTTCGACACCTGTGTGTTGAAGAACCAGCATCGTGATAAACCCTCATAGTGATGTACAGACATTCCTTTTTCCCTTACCTACGTTTTCTTGCTGTGTTTGGTATTCTCATTTCTTGTCTCCTTCAGGGCATCTTGAGCAATCTATTCGTATATTGTTGGAAAAAAGGACCGGACATACTTTGTTACATTTTTTGCATCATGTTAGTAATAAACACGTGTACGTTATTTAGTAGGTAGTCTACAGAAGGTATTTAACTTAAATTTCATGTATGAATATTACAAATATTAGTCTAACATTACTATACTGCACATCTATGATTTTTTAACTGCCTCTGTCTCCTAGGTCCGCTTTGCAAATAAACTTTAAAACACAGTGAGTACTAGCCGGGTATTATAGTAATGGTCATTACATACATTAGGTATATGTGCAGTATAAGTTAAATTGACCAGATGTCCTTGTTTAGGCAAACATCTGGATGGAAAGGATCAGCTGTTCTGGAGTTATGTTAATCTTCTGTATTGACTAGGTACTTCTTATGTAACACATACAAAGCAAAGCTGTCCATTTAAAAAAAAAAAAATCCATCTGAAATATCCACTTTCTGTAAGCTGTCGTCTTCCTTTCTCATACATGGCACATGCTGCAGCTCAGACAATATTAAATACTATAGTTTATTATTCGTTTTTCTTTTTGGGGGGGGGGGGGTTTACATTATTTTACATTGCATTCTCTGTATCGAAATATATTCAATGTTCTTCTAATCTGCATGACTTTGAACTCTGGTACTCTGGTCATATTAACAGGTTTTGTAACAATGCAAGTTGAAAGCACAGGAAATGGCTATTTGCCCAGGGCCTGATAATTTAGTCATTGCTTCCCCTTTGTTCACCCTGTAGCTGCTTTTTATCCAATTAGATTCCAAGCTTTTTACACAACATT
The DNA here is from genome assembly GCA_030684275.1 of Acipenser oxyrinchus oxyrinchus. Lineage (NCBI taxonomy): Eukaryota > Metazoa > Chordata > Actinopteri > Acipenseriformes > Acipenseridae > Acipenser > Acipenser oxyrinchus. The sequence goes on along the minus strand of CM060250.1, from coordinate 10,266,007 downwards.
AAGTTAGGTACTTGAAACGTACCTCTGTGTCCAATTTAAATGTAGGTTAGTCCAGGCAGATTTCCGATGAATTATTGAGAGGTAGATGTCAGCTTTAAAGAGATAAGCTACTTATCTGTATTTTATTTCTTGACATTCTGTACCGCACCTCACCAAGATAAGTTGATCTTGAATGAGTAAGTAGAGCGTTTTAATTCCAGCCAACCTAGTTTAAGTCCATTGGACCTGTGCCAGTGTTCTAAGAATTAAAACTGATCCACCAAACTTGTGACTAGAGTTCAAGGCTGCAAGCACTCCCGTAATACAGAATGCAAATACAGTTAGAAAACACGATCACTGAAGATTAAATGAATGAGTTCAGTTGTAGAGTTGTCATACATTGCCTTAAATTATTAAAGCCTAGGCCATTGAATCTTTAGCAAATACTGTCGATGTATTGACTGAGTTGCAGTTGACTGTATTGACTGCTGACCTTGCAGTTAGTCCTGGGCAGTCTGTGTTCAGACACTTTGCCATATGAATGTTGCCGTCCATCTCAAAAAATACTAGATGGAAGAAAGGAGAAAATCATTTGTGCTATAATATGCTTCATTGTATAATAAAATATTATTCTAAAATTATTTGCAATACATCTGGTTATTAAGCTTTACTATATATTACTAAGGTGTATCACAGTAAAAGCAAACCAAGCTGAGGATGCACTACAGTACATACAATAAAGGACAATAGAATAATTTATTTCCGGAACTGTGTTTTGTTTTATTATTACGAATATGTGAATTTAACTTTCAGTTCCTTTAGATGGAAAATACCTTCTGCCTGTGAAATATGACGGTTATTTCTTTTGCATGTGTTATTACAGAAGGTAAATTGAGATGTGCTCTAGTGTAGCCACTTGTTTATAAAATAATGAGACCGGTTATTTGAATGAGTGACTCGCTCCATTACAATCTGCTTAAGGCTATCCATCATTTCTTCAACAGAGCACAAAACACTTTTGATTCAATGACAAGACAATATAGGCCTACTTTGATGGTCAGAGATGCTCTCATACATATGTTGGCATGATTATGGTGTAAAGTTCAAATATCCTTTAAAAACAATTACATGGTTTATTTGTGTAATACAGCTATGGCCAAAAGTTTTGCATTGCACTACAGAATTTTGCATTTCGCTTCATAAAGTCGAATGAAACCTGCTGAATAATGTTACATTAACATATTGAATTACATACCGCTTTTTAGTTTTCCATATACTTAACGAAAAAACTGACAAAAATGGAAAAATGTGACATTTCAAAATCTAACATGAAAACTCTGTACTACTATTATGGCTTCCGGTAGACTTTTGCAATATCATTTTGTAGCTTCTTTGATTACATGATAAGTAAAAGATCTAAATTATGTTCATATAGTGTTATTTTTTAATTATGTCTCAATCCTTAAATTCGAGCTGTGTGCTCCCCTATGGGATATTGTACATTACACAGAGCTGCGTGTTGAACCACTCTGTTTATTAGCCTTTTGCCCTTATTAGGTTTTCTGATTTGTTGCAACTTACTCTGCATTATAAGACAGCTTTTGTGCATTAAATAGAATACTATGAATGTATGACCCTCAGCAGGATGCTAAAAATTCCCAGAATAACTCATTGTATGCTCCAGGTGGCATTTTGGACAATTAATCTCGTTTAGAAAATATTATTATTTATTTCTTAGCAGACACCCTTATCCAGAGTGACTTACAATTGTTACAAGATATCACATTATTTTTACATACAATTGCATTCTTTTTTACACATTATTTTTACATACAATTACCCATTTATACAGTTGTTTTTTTGCTGGAGTAATCTAGGTAAAGTACCTTGCTCAAGGGTACAGCAGCAGTGTCCCCCACCTGGGATTGAACCCACGATCCTCCGGTCAAGAGTCCAGAGTCCTAACCACTACTCCACACTGCTGCCCCAAATCTGATGTTTTCTGATCTGATGAGTTTGTCTGATTTGACTCTCTCTTTAATTAACATAAAATGTCAAGAGACATGTAATTGAAAGGCAAAAGGCATTCAGCTAGCCCACATAAAACAGATTTAGGTGGCGGCATTCTTATCGAAGGGATTAAATTACTACTTTTCTCAGTTGGACAGTTGGAGGGGTTCTAGGGATTAAACCACTATGGATTAGAATATATCTAGAATCTCATTTTAATTAACAATCAGTGAAAAAATTAAATTAAGTATTATACAATGATACTTTCGTGTAATCATTGAATCAGAGCATGGGAAATATACATTATTTAAACTTATAAGTGTCAAATGACATGGAATTGTTTTATCGTATAGTCAACCCCCCAAAAAACATTATCATCACTGAGATGTCATTCTAGAGCCCAAACAATCAAAGTGACTTATAATTTGTTCAAAAGCATTTATTAATCATCTTATAAAAAAGGTTAAGTATTTGTCTTGAGTTTTCATATAGTATAATGCTTCTTTCCACGACCAGGCCTGACTCCTCCCTCCTGTGTCATATGTACCCTTTGCTTTTACGTTCTGAGCTAAACATTGCTGTCATGCTGTGAGTACAGCCTCACTCTGTTCCCACACGCACAGCAGCTATGATAATTTATCACTAGGTGGACCATAAGGAGCATTTCCTGATAGTGGTTACAGTTTGATTGATTAACATGGTTCTCCAGGGAGTTTGCAGTTTGTTTGTGTAAGTCTATATGCAAGACAGGGAAATACAATGATAGCTCTTCTAACACAGAGACACATTGAGAAACATTTGAAGTGGGTCAGTTGGCCTCACCACATCTCCATTAAAAATATACCCTTGATAAGGCCATTTTTGATAGAGGGTCAAAAAAACACATTTTTGTTCCTTTATGAACAGTAGAGGTTTTCTTTTTTTTGTTTTTTTTTTTAAATGCTTGTTAACTGGATTTTAGCCAAGGTTGCTTGCCCTTGGAAGTCCTTCGGGACCGGTGGTTGCTATGATGTGGAATGGTCAGTCTCAGCCCAGTTCCTAGTATCACAAACACCTTCACAAATGGTGCAATTTGAAGATAGAGACTTACTATCAGACTACTGTTGATTGTGCCTGCAGTTCTGTCCTGCCACTTTTTATAAGCATAACATTAATTATAAAATTACCACTGTACTACAGTGCAACTACTATTAGATATGTCTACAAGTACAGTTTATTAACTGGCCTATAACTGGCTGCAGGCACACAATCATTCCTCCCACCTTGATACCTGCTAGCCACTATGCCAGGTGACATCCTTTTATGGCAGCAGTAGGAGGTTGTAAATGGTAACCTGTTGTGCTCAGAAATAATAACAAGAAATAAAAAAATGGTGTACTTGCTACAATGTTTGATACCATTTTACAGGAAATACTTGATGAGACACTGGGCTCTGAAAGTAACCACCGTCTTAAATATGCAAAAACTGTTTTTCTAAAACATAGGAGGCGCAAATAGAGCAACAACTGTGGATAGATTTCAGCAGAGTATTATGTTGGGTGCAGTTTAAGGCATCAGCTGTATTTACTTTCACTGTGTGCTGAAAATAAATGAGGGTTTTACATAATTTATTACAGTCATGGTTAACAAAAGCCAGCCGAGCTGCATTTTCTAGGTAATTCCCCACGAGCATGCCTGGAAGAACAAAGGTAATACTTTTTTCTTTTCTTTCCTGAAATCCATGGTAAAGAACTAATAATGCTGGACATCACCCCAGGCTTTACTGGTTTGTCTTCGCTTTGACTTTGTGTGTAGGTCTACTGTATGCAATGCTGCCTTGGGCTTTTGTTTTGAATTAAGTTGTGCTTCCATGATGTACACAAAACACTGTACTGTAGGAAACAGCTGACTGCTAATGAAACTGGGATAAGCTCAGGTCTCTGGAGCTAAAGCACAGATATCTGGAGAATTGTACCCCTAGGGTTATTTATTTTTATTTTTATGACAGCCCAATACAAAATGTGTGTCCTTTTAGCACTTTCAGTTTATCAGATGTTAATTGCAAGGTCCTGATGTGCTCGAAATTAATCAAATAAAATACTGTTACATAACGTTTGTTGTTACATGAAGAAATGTTTTTCTATTTTGTTTGGTGTATTGAGGCATTCCGACTGTGATAAAGTATATGCTATTTTATTTCATCAAATGGAGTTAAGCATATGACTGTTTTTAGAGCTATCCCATTTTCTACTAAATAAGAATTTACTCTCAATTCCTGTGGATGTATCCAGGATGAAAAGGGACAAGCTACAGTGGAATAGAGAGGCACCACTGTTTGCTGTAACAACCAAATTAAAAGACAGGAATGTTAATAATTGGGGAAATCAATAAGTCTGAAGTGAAAGCTGTCTCTTCAGTTCTTACTTTTATTAACAGGTGCCTAGCTCATCAATGACGCTGTTATGACTTGGTTGCTATGGCAATAAGTGGTTCAGTCTCCTCTTCCAGGACTGGTTTACTTGCTGCGATGCAATAAACAATAACATTTGGGGCTTATTTTAATTTACACCATGTATAATACAGATAACACCCCTACTGACATTTTTATCAAAATAAACATCCACACAAACACTTCAAAAATGAAAAACAGATGAGTCAGGTCCGTTTCCCTGGTGTAACGCTGCCGCTGTGAGTAAACAGTCTGAAGTGGAGCTGTGGAACGATTCTGTGACAGCAGTGTGAATTAGGACATCTTGCTATTGCTGTGTTGAAAGCAATCTCCCAGTGGAGAGGTTGAGTAATCCCATTTCTCAGCTAATAATAATAATAATAGTTTTTGTATGCTGCTTTTTTGCTTAATGTTCTGTCACATTTACATGTGTCCATAAAACTACTTATCAATAAATGAATTTAAGAATGTTCTTTATTTATCCAGGAAATACGTATAGTAGAGGATACTCCTTTAACGTTCATGGATATGAGGATGGCCGATTGAAATAAACATATTTTATAGTTTCTGTAAGGATGGCTGTTGCTATTGTATTTACAATTACAGTACATTTAATCCTGTTTAATTTGATAGCTAGGGTTCAAATCCCGGCTCAATCACTGACTCATTGTGTGACCCTGAGCAAGTCAATTAACCTCCTTGTGCTCCGTCTTTCGGGTGGGACGTTATTGTAAGTGACTCTGCAGCTGATGCATAGTTCACACACCTTTGTCTCTGTAAGTCGCCTTGGATAAAGGCGTCTGCTAAAATAAACAAATAATAATCAGAAATAACAATATTAAATTATTGGTTTAATTGAGTTCTAAAAAATTGCGTCCCAGTTTACTCTTATGCAAAAGGGAAGATTGAATATAATGTTTTTTTCTCTCAGCGGAATGTTTAGAAAATGTATTATTTGAATAGAAAGCAGACAGCATATCCCACATTGTAGGATTACTGTACTGTAGAATATAGAAAACAAAACATATAATTTGGTTGATTAATTGTATTAAGATTAGGTTATGGAGATTTAGAAACAAGATACTATATGGGCAGTACTGCTGCTATGTTGTGGAGGCTGCAGTACAGTATAATGAGGGCACAATGCTGACAGTTTTCAAAGGCTAAGAAGGGATAGCGTTTGTATCTTTCTGTGTAAATCAATCCTGGATTGATGCAAGCTGTCTAAATCTCTTTACCAAGAAGCAATCATTAAGAGGCATGATGGGAAAGAGACTATCCCTTTGCAGGATATAGCGGTCATTATAGGATTTTCTTCAAATTAATAATAAAGCTCAATCAGAGAGTTGTGCCATATATACTATATACTATAATATGCTGCCGTGACTAATACTTTTTTACAACAAGAAAATAACAACATACAATTCTGAATTTCTTATTATGCATGTATTACTGTTTTGAGACATTCTAGGCACAAATGAGAGTTCATCAAAGTGCATTGCTGTAGATCAAGCACTGTAGACACTGCATAAATCAAGCACTGCAGCTGCTATATGCGTCACCCTAATTTGAAGACCTAATTTAGTGTGGATACATTTCTTATAATTCAGTGTGGTGTAATTAAATATCACTATTTAGATTCACAGATATAAAGATCAAATGAATAGACCCCATTGTATTGCTGGTAGACCTGGTAGAGTTAACAGTGCAATGGGAGGATGCTGTAGATGAGGCGTATGAGAAGAAGAAACTGCGGTATGCTCAACTAGCCGCTGAAGCGGAACAGCGAGGATGGAGAGTCCGTGTTTACCCAGTGGAGGTGGGTTGTCGAGGATTTGTGGCACACTCCACAACCCGGTTTCTCAGACACGCCGGATTCAGTGGCCAAGAGTTGCGTAGCACAGTGAAGAACTTATCTGAAGCAGCAGAGAGGAGCAGCAATTGGCTGTGGTTGAGAAGGAAAGATTCTGGCTGGGGATCTCAAGCACAATAAAAAGAAAGAAACGCTGATGTACGGATAAATAAGCTGGGCTGAGTTGAGTGGGGGGCGGAGGGGGGTGATTCTGGGATGCCAGAATCACTGTCGAGCCCTCTTGAGGTGTCGTGGGCTAGTCGACGAAACACCGAGGATGGAAAGTGCCCACTTGAAGACCCCAGAGATGTACCCTACTTAGCTTAATCCAGACGGTTGTCATGGTGATGCGTGGGGAGACCGCACTGTGGTTGATCCCCGGAGCCAGCATCGCAGCCGTTGTGTGTGCTAATGCGCTAGGGAGGCAATAAGCTGATCCATGGAGCCAGCATTACACTTCAGCCATCAACACCAGACAGAAGGATATCTACATCATCATATGGAAGGAAGCGCAAATGGATGGAGACACAGACGGATCACATTAGTACTGTAAAGCTACGTCTTAGTTGGTGCTTATCTTGGCGAGAGCCGAGTTCAAATCAGCATGAAGTTTTAACATCTACTCTCGTGTAATGGAAATCTGTCAAAAAAAAACCAAGGCATTAAAATAGCAATAATGTGACTTCATTTCACATTTAAAAATACTCCTACATCTGCTGAGGATGGTCATCACTGATGGATTTTAGGCAGCCAGGATACACTTCTTGAAATATTTTTTAACTTCTTGGAGAAATTCCTCCCCATAACACTACTGGGAAAAGATGTGTCACAGAGAAGCTTTTCCCATTACCAGTAGTGAAGTTTCTAGTCTCTACCGAGTTAATCCCATGGCTTTACTGTAGCGTTTCCAGAGCAGCAGATCATTTATTATGTGATTTTTGGTTTTGTGCCATGATCTAAAACACGTTTGGAAAGTTCAATAATTTTTTTTTTTTTTCAAAACTTGACAGTTGGTGTTACAGATGGATTACTGTTGAGTCTTCCTGAGGTGCCGTAGACTAGTCGATGAAACACGAAGGCGGGAGGTGCCCACCTGATGACCCCTGTGAAGTGCCCCTCCCAGCCCATTCCAGACAGTTGCCATGCTGAGGCGCTAACGAGGCCCCAAATAAACTGATCCCTGGAGCCAGCATTGCCGCCGTCGTGTCTGCTGATGCGCCAGACAAACTGCACATAGGCTGATCCCTGGAGCCAGCATTACACTTCAACCATCAGCACAGGGCCAATAGGAAATCCACGTTTCCTGGCTGAGGAAAAGCACTAAAGGCTCATATATTACAGTGAAGCTACATCTTGGTTGGTCCAAATCACTACTATCTAATTTTATCTGTGCGAAAGCCGAGTCCAATATTGGCATGAAGTAAATAACAGCTACTGTCATGTAATGAAAATCAAAATTGTAACACTTGGCAAACTGAATTCCTAAATGAATGCTTGAGGTTTGTGGTCAGCGAGGCTAAGCAGCTGAGCATGTGAACATCTGAACAGAGAATGCTGCCCTGTTGCTCTTCATGGCAAGTGGAATTTTTAGTTCCAACAATAGTTACAAAAGAATGCGTTGGAGTTGTGTTTTTTTTTTTTAACCATAACTATTAAACCCTCAGTAATGCTGAATTTAGTAATACTAAAATAAAAAGATAGTACTGAAATAGACTGTAGAGTAAACCAACAACTGCTGTACTCCCTTTGGTTTCTTGAAATACATGTTATATGATGGTATAAGGTTGCTATATTTATTACTATAGGTTGCCAAATGTGTTAAATAATGTCTCTTATAAAAAAAAAAAAAAAAAAAAAAAATCATGGGACAGTTTTGTATGTGTATTGATTCAAAGTCTTTATCCTCAGAAATCACACCCTGAAAATATTCTGAAATGTAATCATTTTGTGCCTCACCTCTATAATATGAGTATGATCTAGAAGCCAGTCAAGCACTATATACGTCAGACCCCCATTGATCTTCCCAGTGTACGCCAGGTGGTATGCAGCATTGCTTCACAGGAAGGCTCTCAGAAAATGAAATGAAGCAGAAGTCACAGTGCGCTTGTCTGTTCGCAGTAAACCTGGTTCAAGGGTCAGACTCCCTGCCTCTATGAATGTTGTGTCCATATTCCTTCCTGAATAGAAGGGTCAGAACTCACACAAAAGAAGGTCACCTTGTCCTAGATTCTGAACTTGTTAAGAAATAAAGAATTGCATTTTACCTATATACAGGGATCCACTCAACAGTTATGGACAAACCTGGTCATTGCTCCATACAAGCCCTAGCAGCACTTAAACAGTGACATGCTGGCCTCTAATTGGTGGGGCTAGTTCAGGGAAAAAAAACGATAAAACATTGCATGAAAATGTGTTACACGCTCTTCCCCACTCCAGTTTAATGGTGCCTCTTGAGTACCTGCTATACACCACAGTTTTAGTATTTTTTTAACAGTTTGTTTCATAAAGCTTTCATTCAACAGGGTCAGCTTGTGATGGAATTATCATCTTTTTTGTTTGATCGCCTGATCAATTCGCTATGCACTGTAGTACTGTAATAAAAAGTGTTGCATGCGGCCTTGTTATGGGGTCAGAGCAGTCACATGGACATTCACATCTGCTGCATCACCAGGGAGGCCCATTTTAATCCAAAAGCATTACGAGTATTCAAGTAATTGCTATATTCTTTTATTACATAAAGGCTGACTTCTGGAATGCGAGATGCTGATTGAATTGCATTGGTGCACAGTACGTGTCTCTGTGTGCTGCGAACATATCCGTATAATACATGTAGCGGTGGTTAGCTAAAGCAGAACGTGCTTCTCTTTTAATAAGTAACATTCATAAAGAGTGGTCGTCACTGAAGCTTTTTTAGTTCTGATCTGCTTCTGCTCGCTCCCAGCCATGCTTCCAGGATCAGTGAAATATAATTGTACTCTGTTCTCTGCCAATAAGTGTGCAGGCAGCAATGTGCAGCTGTAGGTTAGTTTACGTCACATTGACTGGGGGGGAAAAAGATCCTCTCAATCTGCCAGTTAATTGATGTTGACAGAGCTCCGGAGCTGAGCCCTTAACCTAAAGCAAAACTGTAACAAGTCAACAGCTGAGAGAAGTCAGCTCTTGTGCGTGTGGTGGGCATGCTCTGAGAAGTGTTGTTTCCTGGAAGGCCTCATTCATCACAGACAGAAAAAGACATTCTGTTTCTCAATGAGGAGGGGGGCCAGTCTCAAAGCTTTCACTGGCTTAGTTACGCTTGGGACAAATTATTTTAAAGAAGCTGTACTTCAGGCGGTGTGGCTGACCCACTGCGAGCATTTACACTGGTATGCTGGATACACATCTGATGTCTCCACGAACTAAACACGTACTATCTGGGGTAAGCAGCATATGGTTCCAAGTGTTGCCAGGAGCAGAAAGTATAACATTGTGTTGCAAAATGAAGTTGGCCTACTTATCTAGATGTGATATTTAACTGAGGCAAAGTTTGTGTGTGTGTGTGTGTGTGTGTGTGTGTGTGTGTGTGTTTAACTGGACTGAGCTAAACAGAAGGAAATCTTGTTAATTAGGAAGTGCCTGAAGGAACGCCTTCTTTGGTGTAAATGTTTTCTGGGAAGATTCCATTTGCTCTCACGGGATCCTGGCTGGTAAAGTCTAGTATGGGAGTTTCATTCAGGAGTAGAGGCTGCTCAGGTTTTATTTACTACACTTGGATTTTAGATGAGTAGCCTTGCTTCTGGTAAACTAAGCATTTCAGCATCCATTGTTGGAATTCTAGCATTAATCATTTCATGTGTTCTGCTTTTTGTCATGTTCCAGTTTTCACATCTTCAACTTAAAGTGCACTTCCATTTTGGATTATTTAAGGACAGTAACCTCAAGTAACATAGGATGCTTCTGCTCTATTTTTAGAATTACATTTTCCTTAAAACTACTTTTCTGCAGTGTAATTTGTATTGCTGCAGTATGTTTACTTTCAAGATTTGTGGGGTCTGCTTAATTTCAGTAACAAAGTAAAGTTTAACACGGTACATTTCCACAGTAATGTAGCAGTTTTCCCATGCTTTTACTGTGCATTTACCATCATTTACAATGGTTTGCCATGTTGTTCTTATAAACATTTGAAAAGTGAACAAGTCAGCACTCCTTAAAAAGGATATTTCTATTTTAGTTTAAAACATGGTTAGGCAGGCGACAAAAGAAAAAAGATAAAATAGCAGAGGCATTGCTATCAAGCCTTCGTCCGTGCATCTTCCACTGCTTTACAATGCTTTCACTACTGTGGGTGTATGCTTTATTACACCTTGCCATGCTTTTACCATGATACACATTTATAAGGGATACATTAATGATACATCTGAATATCTCTTAAGGAAAGTCCACAGCATTAGGAAGACACATGTTATTTTAGTAAATTCAATGTAAAGTACGAATAAACTTCACCTGGTACTTGGTTGGCAGTATCTTGCAGTTCATGCACTTGTTTTATATGGTCTATTCTTAGCTTACAGTAACTTTCATTTGGTTCACTTTTAAGAGGAAAGATGCACAGTGAAATTATCCAAAAGTACAGTAACCTGCAGCAAATCTGATTTAAAAATAGACCAAAACCTTGGACTTTTTGTTAATGGGTGAAACCTAACAAAATAGGTTAGTTTCCAAGCTGTTTGAGTCTTCTGAACAGAATAAAATTAAGGAAACCCTGCAACTCACGTATCAAAACATACTTTATTAGCTAACCACACCTTAAAAAGTGCTGCTTTTCGGCTTAACATTGCCTTCATCAGGGAAATAATGCAGTGAAAGAAATACACAGTACTAAGGAAACATGAGCAGTGGAAGGTGAATATATAGTATAATCCAAACTCCTGGGGCTAAGTGTTTTATCTGAAACACCATTTACAAGAACATTTTATTTTTGATTTTAACATTTATGATTGTGTCCCTCGAGTCAGCCTTCTGTGAAGAAGATTTAAACAGTCACTGTTCCCTTATTTTACAGCTCAGTGACATATGCAGTACAGTTAACTAATCATGTAGCATTTCATTTGCACACTCTAATAAGCTGTTGCGTGCTTACAGAACAACACACTGACAGATCTTACTCTGCAAAAAGCAAACAGAAGACAATTCTTCAGTGTTCAATTTTTTAAACGATAACCGGTCGCCTAAACAAACAGATGCCTGCTTCCTTTGTTCCTGAAACCATTCCATTATTAAAAGATGCCCCTGGGCATAAAAGCAATACCACTAACATATTTGTTTATTTTTCATTAACTATTTTGAAGCTAGTGCAGATCTTCTGTAGCATTTAGTATTCTCTTAAACCGAGAACTTATTTATTTTGTATATTATTATGTTCAAATTTGCTAGTGTAAACTGCAGGTCATTAAACTCAATTTTTTTTATGAATGAACTAAGTGAAAGTCAAGGCTGTCACCGGCAGAAAGGAGACCCAGAGTCTGATAAGCCAATAAGCATGAATGCCACTTTTATTTACAAAAGCAAAACAAACACAGGAACAAATAAACAGTTTAAACAAAACAAATCATCTGAACAAAACACCCCTTACTGAACTGTCCTTTTAATTGTTCAGGCTGGGCGTTTGCCTTCACTAAACCGTCTCTAAAACTCACTCCCCCCCCCCAAAAGGCTCTGGCTCCCTTTATATACCACGTGGCTGGGGCTTGATTTGACCATCAATTAGCCAATCAAGACCCAGCTACATTCCACATGTGGCTCTGGCAGGGATGGAATTAACCCTGTCCCTGCCAAACTTAAATTCAAAGTAATAAACCTTTATTTACATAATACACACTATTTACACACAGGCCTTCTAACCTGCCGCTGGGAACGTTGCACTGGGGTGCATGCAGTCTTTGTGACACCTCTGCTGTGCAGACTGACAGTCATAACTACAGGGCTCAGATACCTCCTGTTTTCTTGACAGAATTAGTCAGTACCGCTGAGTCCTTCGGTCTGGTTGTGTGCCTCTTAAGTTACACCCTAAAAGGGCCAGGTTACAAGTACTGCTGTCATTCTCACGCTTTCAGTGTTTTTAGATGGGACTGACGGCTTTTCAAAAGAATGCAGTTGACTGCCAAATGTTCAAATGTTCAAGTCTTTTTTTGGAATATGTTGATTCTTAGCTGGTATTGGGGTCCACCTATTGAAGTTATTTTGGTAATGGAGAATGTGTTACATTACTGTAAATGACTGTATTCTACTTTGTAATATGAGTTGTACCAGTAAATATATTAAGAATGGTTATAGAACTACCAGTAATACTTTCATACTGCTGTAATATCCTCTGAAATAATATGGACATGCATGCTGATCATATTCCAACAATTTCAATACACATCAAGGTATGCATCACTGACATTGCACCAATGAAGAAAAAAATATATAGATATATTTTGTTTTTGTGTATTTTTTGTTCTTCAAAATATAATGAAAACAAATAGTACTTTTGTATATAATAAGATAAAAATAAGGTGATATTGTATACTGTAGACCATGACAAAGAAAATATCTTAGAATTTAGATGGGTTTTTAATCTGCTGTAATAGGGTTAGGTTAATCAAGGTGAGGTCTTAATCCTTTCTCTGCCAATATACACTACCTCTCCTGTGGTGCCAGGTGCCACTTTACATTGTTTTCAAATCATTGTTTAATCATTTTACAAATATTAACATAGAGATTTCAAATGGGATATTAGAAAAGTGGATCTGCTGGAGAGTTTTTCACTGTGTTGCTAGTTTCAAAGCAATTACAGTACTTCATGTACAAGGAATCAATCATTTTCTTTTGATTCCGGAAACAAATGTGCAGAGTTTACATGCGAAACTCAATGGGGTTTGGAGAACTCAATGCTGCTGAGTCTATGCATTTACATCAGGATACGTGGGAGTACTGTAGCTTGAGTATGATTTTAGATTGTGTATATCATTAGGACAACTGTAAAATCCTGATAACTAACTTGCACACAAACAAAAAAAGAAAAAACAATAATCAGATTTCTAAAATGTGTTTAAGGGTTATACAGCAGACTGCTGTTAAAATATGTTCACAGCAGACACTGCAGTTGTCTTGTGAATTTGTGTATTAGGCAGTACAGTCCCGACCAGCGCTCCGAATAAGGTTTTGGGTCTGGGAGTAACTTACCCTCTAATTTGAACACTGAGGGGCTGTGTAGTCCAGTGGTTAAAGAAACAGGCTTGTAACCAGGAGGTCCCCGGTTCAAATCCAACCTCAGCCACTGACTCATTGTGTGACCCTGAGCAAGTCACTTAACCTCCTTGTGCTCTGTCTTTCAGGTGAGACGTAGTTGTAAGTGACTCTGCAGCTGATGCATAGTTCACACACCCTAGCCTCTGTAAGTTGCCTTGGATAAAGGCGTCTGCTAAATAAACTAATAATAATAATAATAATAAAATGTATTTTCAGGGGATAAAATGCAACATTACCTTGAAGTCATGAGTAATCTCGATAAATACTGGACAATCTATAATGGTATTGGGGTAGGCATTAAAAAAGAGCTTTCCGTTTTAACTGCAATGTTACTTTGAACTACTCTACATCCACGCGCGTGTTCTACAGGGTTCTTTAACGCTTCAGCACATTTTTTTCGAAGTATCATCCCGACTCTGCAAATTAATTATGTTACGTATATTTTAACATAAAATTCTTCAACTCGGTGAACATGTTAAAACTTGAATAGTTTTTTTTTTTGTTTGTTTTTTGTGGTTCCAGTTGGATTTGTAGCTGGACTGTGGTGTTTACGCTTTGAAATGTTCTTATTCTTACTGTGATTGGCTGCAAGGATATAGTGGAATTTTTAGGGGAGGCAGACCAGCTGTGCAGCAAAATTGCTATGCGTATTTCAGATTTTTGAATATGGAAAAACGGCACATACACAGCTTATCTGGACCGCTCCTTAAAGGAACTTAAAAGGTTAAGTAGCATTGGGTTTCTGCTTTTTTAGGATTATTAATTTTTAAAATTTTAGACCCTTTTTGCACTTTCAATATCTGCTCTTGTCCAAGCAGAATGCCCTTAATTTACTTACTAACCAGCCTATCCTTTTGCTATGTTACTAGAATTATCGCAGTTTACTCAAATCCAACATCGGTTAATTGTCTGTCAACAAGATGTAATTATTTCCCATGGGTAAAATGAACCATCCACCAAATATAAGTAACGGCTAATTATAAGCTTGTCTATTTTAACAATTGACTTTAAGTATTATTAGATATGTGACATAACCTTTCAGAAGTACTGTACAGTACATATGTACTGGATTCTCAATCCAGTATACTCAGTTAGAATAGACAGGCACTGACGGTACTGTATTACTGAATTGCTTTGTGAAAATCAATGTCGGTGCATCTGTGTGCAGAGAGGAATGTAAAGGATTACAGTTGATTCGAACTGTAGACATATTTTAATCAACCACATACTGTACTAAACAAAATAAGCACTTAAGATATCTTGCAGAAGATAAAGCAGGTCTGCAAGAACTTAATATGGAAACATGGCATTAGAGTCTGACTGAAAGGTTCATTTGAGCTTCCTGAGGTGGATATTTGCTGTATGCTCCTCCCCTAAAATCATGAGATGTATAACTTACCTGCATGTGCCTTGACACTGTATTTGAGTGTTTGCTTCAGGGAATTCTGTGTTTTAGTGACATTTGGAGACATAAATTAAGAAATCTCTTCAAGGAGAAGCCCCTGAATGGAGTTCTAACCAAGGTTTTATAATCCATTTTGTTAGCATTAGTGTAAGGAGAAAATGTATTTCAAACACTTTTTAAGTGATTAATCTGTAGTTTGTAAAAGCATTTGTTGGTCCTGCATAAACTATTGTCTACTGCAGAATGTAGGTACTATAGAGTGTTCTTTTAGGTCCTGCAGTGATATTCCAACACAGGAACTAATGTGTGTTAATCACTGGAGTTAATAAGGAAATAAAAAAAATCAAAAGTAGAGTATTGCCTGAAAACAACTTTTGTCAAAAATAGGTTTAGGGATTTAAAGCCCTGGAAGTGCCTTTTCTGTTATAGATATGCTAAATCAACATTGGTGGTGTACTAAGTTTTAGGTCAATACATCTTTATTTGCTAGTATTATTAGATACACTATTTGACTTAACCTTTTAGAAGTACAGTACATACTGGATTATCAGTACAGTGTACTCAATTAGAATAGACAGGCACTGTCTGTATTATACTTCCCAAAATTCAAGCAACATTTGTGGTGTAGCAAGTTTTATGTCAATGTGTATTTGTATTAGCTAGTGCAATTGCATTTTCTATTACGGTAAGTCTTGAAGTTAAAATGAGTTGATAGTATCAGCGTCTGTAAAGCCATGAATGGAGTTTTAGTCCATTGCGTATCGATAGCTCCTTTCAGGTATTTGAAAGCAAAGAGATGTCAGACAGTGATAAAAAACAGCAGAGTCTGGTATGGGGTTGTATTTACGTTCCTGATGGCAGTGCATGGTCTATTTATGCTTCAGATGAGTTGGTTTACATGGAACATGGCGTCACATTCATGTATTATTACTTAATGGAACTATGGATACAAAAAATGTAAACAACATATTTTCCATGGTGAAATATAGCCTATACAGAGAATAGTAGATATCAGGGAGTGTATTATAAATAGAATAATGTATGGGTCACTGTCACAAGGATGCCTTGAGTGGCATGTGTGGTGAGGAAGCAGTACACAGCAGACTGAATGCAGGGCTGAAACTGCCGTAGCAGTGTATTTATTAATCAAACAGCAAAAAAAATCAGGGGCCTCTGTCTCAGCCACCTGTCACATTCCACAATTGTTCAGTTAACCCCAGCCATGCCAACTAAGTAAGAAATAACCCACCCAGGAAGTGCAGTAAGAATTGTCTTACCACACACCCTGGATTGGGTTATTTAAACACAAAATGGCTAGATTTATTTTTTTTTTTCAAAATACTTACACAAACTAGCTTTTTTAAGGAAAAAAATAAGACATATGTATCCTTCCACTGAGAAAAAATAGTCCCTGAAGACAGTACATTTTTTTAGATAAAATGACATTTGTGAACTGAAAGCACACTTATTTCCCACATCTAGATTGTAAACCAGCATTAGATGATATGTGGACTAAACGACTTCCGTGTCAGTTTGTGCAGTGCCGCAGTCCTTCCCGTCCGCGGCGAGCACAATAGAATTCTATGCCGAACCCGACCTTGTTTAAAAGCCCAACGGTTGTGTCAGCAGAGAGCAGGAGATATTTTAATTTTGTTTTAAATATGTTTCTGAAATCGGAAGGTAGTGGTGAGATGTATCTGTTGTGTCAAATTTAAAAATTGCATACTTGCTAGTCAGTTTTACAAGGCAATGTTTAGTTTAATAAGTAGATGCCGCTGCTGCATATATATTACATGCTCAGTGAGACTTGCGTGGTGAATTCTCAGATGGCTTTTGAATAGTGTTACTGCTACTGCTTGCCTCGGAGATTTCTTTTGCTCTGTTCCCTGACTAAATAAATACCACCGTATATTTGCCAGTTTTTCTGTAATTCCTAGTGACAGAGATGAAAAAAGCAGATTGTTGAGTGATTTTTAAATGATGTTTAAGTTGTATGTTGACATTTTTACTTACAGAAACACTGTTTAGATAATTGTTACTATTAAGGCGTAGTAATATTGATAGATCAGTTAAGTAAGTTGGTCTAAGATGTCATAGCCGTGCGGTAAGACCAATAAGGTTAAAAAATCACTGTACTGTAACTGCATCTGCTGAATCTTAAGTAACCAGAACATTTGGATTTCCATCTTTTGTAAGCATCGAACTGTGAATGAAAGCCTCCGCTCCTCTTCATTTGTTGTAGTCTCTTTCTAGTTTTAGAATTGTACAGCAAAACTGCTGCAGCTGCTTTTACTACATTCTGGAATTTTCAGGCCTGCTCTGCTTGCCAGAGTTTAATTTTTCTAAATTGCTGGTTGAGGGGGAGGGAGTCTGAAAGCTTCAGCAGTACACTGAAGGAGATTTCCAAGCGTGGGAAAGAGACAGCCCCGTCCTCCAGCTGGGGGAGACGGAACCTTTCTGTAAGAGCTTGTTGGCCATGGTGGATAGCTATTTTCTACAGTAAGACATGTACCTCTGCGACAGTGAGGAGTCTGATGTGGTAAGTTTGATAAGCTGCTTTAAAAGAAGAAAAAAAAGGTGCTACAAGTGTGTTGGCATGCAGACAATCGGTCAGTGTAACTTATTTTCCATCTTGTTTACAAATGATACAGATCTTATTTTCAAGCAGGGTGGATACATTTCAGACGCTTACTTTACCATACTAATAAAATATTGCATTATTCACCAACACCTTTAAACTAACATTTGAAAGGCTTGATAACCCCCTTCATTCTTTCTTTTTTTTTTTTAAATATCTGACTCACTGTTGTCTGAATACCGAATGGCTTCTAGATGTAAACTGGTGATACCTGCCTCCTGTATGCAGCTTATCTTCATTAATGTACTGTACAAATTGCTGTTTTAATGGATTGATACTTTTTTTATTGATTTGAAATGTCATCAGTCTTCACCAGAATGTAATATAGCCTATACTGTAAGAGATGCTGCCTGTGGTGCAACATTTCTATGGAGGGAGGTCACTGTCAAAAATATTCATATGCGTAAAAATAATTTGTACTTGTAATTACAGGTACAAATCAAAACTACGAGTACAACTCAAATATGAGTACAAATAAAAAATATGATTCAAGAAAAGCTACGGGTACAAATCGCAAAGTTACGACTACGACTCAAAATTACGAGTACAACTCACAAAATTACGAGTTGGATAAAGCGTGACATCACTGTCAAAAATACATCACAGAGGTCACAGGACAGGCTGTTGATTGGGGGAACAATCGATGAGTATTTAACAGCGCATGCATCCAGCACCTTGCATTGCTGATATAGAAGGGAAGGAGTGGCTGCATGTTGGTGAAACTTGTAGGAGGAGTTTTCAAAGTGGGAATGTGGCACACATGATGTTTAAAATATAAAGACCACTATGTTGTTTACTTCTGGTTAAAGAAACTTCCCTATTCAAGAATGTGGTTGGTGTCTCCTCCCCGAACTGCCAATGGAATAGAAAAACAAAGATGAGAATAACATTAAAGTGTATGACAGGGAGCTCTCTGCAATCCATGTGCGTGTGAGTCGTGAGTCACGTGTACCTTATTAGGCTTTTGTTAGCCCACTGTACTGTAGATTAATGACACATGCTTTCTTTGAACTGCTGTATTCCAGCAAGCAATAAAACAGTATTTTTACAGTGTACAGTTTACTAATAGCAAAGAGACAGAGTTGTTGACTGAATAAAATGACATTTATGCACATGATTTTTTAATTGAGTCTAAATAAATATTGGGTTGTGTATTTATTACAGAGACTTTTCATTTCCACGGCTAAACCATTATACTGGCCTAACACTGTCCCTCCCCATCCATCATTGGTTTAATGGTTCATTAAACAGCTTAGGCTTTTAGTGTTGTTACATTTGTTGTGTGAGATAACATTAATCATGAATTAATTAGTTAATTAATCATGACAAAGTGACAGTGTAGCCCCAGTAATAAGCAACCAGTTCCCAATTAATATGATTCCACACTAACATATAGGCTACTGTAGTGCAATTAGTCACTGGGGTCGATTTCAGTTGATCAAAACAGAGCTTTTGAAAGGCTATGAAAATTAAACTTATAACATTATATGTGCATCTTCAATGTATTTCTGTCAGTAGCATTTTGTTCCTCCACAGTTGAACTCTGTTTAAAACACAGGAGACTTATTTAGCACAGTCCTCACATGCAAGAATAAAGCCAGGCCAGTAATGTTCTCTTAAAAAATAAAATGCTTCTTGTGAAAAATTGCATCTACAAACAGAATACAGATTAATTGATGTAGTACACACTGCACTGTTATTATCTGTTACTACAACATAGTTTCTGAAAGGGCCTTAAATACTTCACTTTAGTAGTTTAATTATCAACCAGAAAATCTTGAGTGAGTGCTGTGCAGCGTATACATACTGTATGTACATCTTGAATGAGTGAGTGCTGTACAGAGTGTACATACTGTATGTACATTTTGAAAACTAGTATTTTAGTAGAGGTGGTGTTAATGGGGTTTAACTGAAGTGCAACACTTGGTTTGAATTTGAATTGCTATATTGGTTTTCATAGCCATCCCTCTTCTGTAAAAGTGCACCTCAGCAGGAATGACACTGTTTGTTTACCAGAATGAACTGTACAGTATTGTGCAATTGAACATGCTTTTATGTTGTGCAGCAGGTATCTCTTTTTGGTATCATTTAAGCTGTATAAACACTTTTTTGGTAGCTTAATATCATCTTGACATCCAAATTATCCAGGCTCAGGAAACTGACAGACTATATAAGTCCTAATTAACAAATTCTGAAAGAAACAAACTTTATGATATTGCAATATAAAACATGACCATTAATAGCTAGTTAATCCCTCGGTCACCACTATAAGAACTTGTAGCTTTGGCTGCATGGGGAAGTGTGTTCAGAGTGAAGAAAGGTAGCCGAGAGAAAGAGGTAATTTAAAACATAGAAAGCTTAAAACAATTGCTATTCATGCTGGTTTACACCAGCGTGATACTTGTTTGGTTATTTGAGTTATTATTTGTTTGTTCTTTTGGCCAACGTGCCTTTTTGCTTTTGAAAGTGTTTTGTGTTTTGTTTAAATCTTTTTTATTTTTGTTTAATTAATAAAAAGCTGAGCGCCGGAGCGTCTCCATTTCACCGCCATTCCTTGTTTTGGTTTCATTTCCCTGGTCTGACATCACCCCTGCAGCCATCTCTGTCACATAGTCACAAGAAGCACTGCTCGTTAAGATATTAACATTATTTCGTAAATCACATCATTTCGGAAATCACATTAGCACGATTATTTAACAAAATAGGCATAACAACCGCTTGAAAATTCCAAAACCAATGTGTCACAAATGGATGGCTTGAGTGGCGTGTTTGGTGACGTCACAGTGAAAAAACAAATCAATTAAAAATAAAAACCTGAAAAGTCTTCATTAGATAAGTATTCACCCCCTTTGCTATGGCACTCGTAAATAAGCTCAGGTGCAACCACTTGCCTTCAGAATTCGCACAGTAAGTTAAATGGAGTCCATCTGTGTGCAATAAAAGTGGTTCACATGATTTCAGATTAAATACACCTGTCTCTGTAAGGTCCCACTGTTGGGTAGTGCATTCAAAGCAAAGATACTACCATGAAGACCAAGGAGCTTTCAAAACAACTCCGGGATAAAGTTGTGGAAAGGCCCAGATCAGGGGAGGGGTATAAAAAGATTTCAAAGGCATTGAATATCCCTTGGAGCACAGTCAAGTCGATCATTAAGAAGTGGAAGGTATACGGCACCACCCAGAATCTGCTTAGAGCAGGCCTTCCTCCCAAACTGAGCAGCCGGGTAAGAAGGGCATTGGTCAGAGAAGCCAGCAAGAGGCCAGTGACAACTGTGAAAGACAGCGTTCCATGGCTGAGATGGAAGAAACTGTCCATGTGTTAACAATAGCTCAGGTACTCCACAAATCTGGCCTGTATGGAAGAATGGCAAGAAGGAAGCCATTTCTGAAAAAAGCCCCTGTAAAATCCTGCTAGGAATTTGCAAAAAGGCATGGGGGAGACTCTGAAAAGATGTGGCAAAAGATTCTGTGGTCCGATGAAACAAAAATTGAACGATTTGGCCTAAATGCAAAGCGTTATGTCTGGTGCAAACTCAACACAGCACATAACCCAGGTAACACCAACCCTACTGTGAAGCATGGTGGTGGCAGCATCATGCTATGGGGATGCTTTTCATCGGCAGGGACTGGGAAGCTTGTCAGGGTAGAGGGCAAAATGGATGGAGCTAAATACAGGCAAATCCTTGAGGAAAACCTGCTTCAGTCTGCAAAAGACTTAAGACTGGGATGGAGATTCACCTTTCAGCAGGACAATGACCCCAAGCACACAGCCAAAGCGACACCGGAGTGGCTTAAAAACAAGAAAGTGAATGTCCTAGAGTGGCCCAGTCAAAGCCCGGACTTGAATCCGATTGAGAATCTGTGGCAAGACTTTAAGATTACTGTCCACCAACGATCCACATCCAGCTTGACAGAGCTTGAACAATTTTGCCAAGAAGAATGGGCGAATATTGCACCATCCAGATGTTCAAACCTGGTAGAGACTTAACCCAAAAGACTCACAGCTGTATTTGCTGCCAAAGGTGGTTCTACCAAGTTTACTGCTGTTTCACAATAAGAATTCTCTTGCCTCTTCAAAGTGTTGAGTAGGTTGTGTAAATCAAAGGAAAAAATCACATTTAAATGCATCAAGATTTCAGGTTGTAACACAACAAACTGTCAAGGGGGGGTGAATACTTACTATAGGAACTCTCCTTACAACTCTCCTCTAATGAGACGGGAGTGGGTCTTTTATTCTGTGGCTGGAGCCTTAATTACGTTATTAAACAATGACCTTATTAAGGCTCCAGCCACATTCCCGCAAGCTACCCAGGATGGGGATTCAACCCCATCCATGCCAACCACATTTAACAAGTCCTTCTCAAATAATAAATAATAATGTCGGACGGCTTTCATCTGTCCGCACATAAACACATTTATAATAATAATAATACAACACAAATAAAATACATAAATAATAAAAGGGACAGGCACCTTGCCACACAAAGCTACATACCAATTTGTTGATTAACACTATAGTTATCATTTACCTTTTGAACCCCCTTCTAGTTTGTGTGTCTGTGTGAACCATAGAACAATGACATGTGTCAAGTGCCAATAATAGTGGAGAGGATGGGATGGTTGATACTTTCAATGACTGAGTTCTGGTTTTAATTATTACATTCTAATATGCTACTGCAGTGCTTTTTTATTCAAATAACATTGTACAATAACAGTTGTTAAATGTTGATGAATAATAATGTAGCTTGTGGCTCTGGATCAGGTCACTGCCTTTTATCATTTTTTGTAATATGGACTTTCCAGCCGTCGTAGGCACAGACCAGACAACGGCAAACCCAAGCAGAGCTAATAGCACTCTACTGATCCGGAGCTTAAACCATAATAGAGACGCAGAAAAATTCTTTGAAAGCATTTGGATGACATGTGTAAGAAAAAGCATGTTGAACATTTTCCCGGAAAGACCACAGTGTATGGGAATGGGAAAGAGAAAAACAGGAATCTTAAAATAGAAGAAAGTGGTTTACAAACTTTGTTGTGCAGTTAACAAAGAGTTTATGGACTAACTTTGAAATAACCACACAAGCTTATAAAAACGACACCATTTCTGAAGTTCTAATAGAATAAAGTAATATGTTTTTGGGGGTTTCTGTAAAAAGCAGTTTATTATTTTAGTTTAGTCTGGTATATCTATACAACAGACTCCATCAGTCAACAGCAGTCTCATGCATCCAAGCACCCCAAATCAGCTACAATAAATACAGGTCCTGCTCCTCTGAAGTTTATCTGAGCATTTTTGAGATTGCGTGTACAGTATATCCTAGTTTTCACAGATAGCTGAAATATACAGGAACACCCGCCATAACACTGCCAATAAAATATAGGTGAAAATAGCAGTAGTTTGTGCAGTGCTTTGAGTGCCTAGTGCCTGCCCTATCTGCTGTTTTGCCTATCATGACTAAAACAGACTTGTAAACTGGGAGTTGCAGCTTTTATATACTGTAAAGCCATAAATATTTGCAACCAAAATATCTGCTAACAAAATATTTGGCAAATCACACCCATAAAACCTATTTTGCTCCAGAAATATTGGCGACCTTTTTTTTCATACGCTAAAAATGCATAATAAAAGGTTTGCAAATATTTATGGCTTTACAGTATTACAGTGTTTGTGCATTTATACTAAAGAATACATGTAGAATTCCATTTGCTGAACAAGTTAGTATAGTTAGTCAGTTCACAAAAGTTTCATATTCCAAATGCTTCAGTTTTTTTTTGTCAAAACCCCTCTAACTACATTGGCAGTTACTCCCTTAATTCCCTCCACATGCAAATGAGACAAACATGATATAAACATGAAGTGGAATCTTTGAAGTGAGGGTTAGGGTATGTGCAAATGATATAAACATGAAGTGGAGTCATTGAAGTGAGGGTTAGGGTACGTGCGAATGATATAAACATGAAGTGGAATCGTTGAAGTGAGGGTTAGGGTATGTGCGAATGATATAAACATGAAGTGGAGTCATTGAAGTGAGGGTTAGGGTACGTGCGAATGATATGATATAAACATGGAGTGGAATCGTTGAAGTGAGGGTTAGGGTACGTGTGAATGATATAAACATGAAGTGGAGTCATTGAAGTGAGGGTTAGGGTACGTGCGAATGATATGATATAAACATGAAGTGGAATCGTTGAAGTGAGGGTTAGGGTACGTGCGAATGATATAAACATGAAGTGGAGTCGTTGAATTGAGGGTTAGGGTACGTGCGAATGATATAAACATGAAGTGGAGTCATTGAAGTGAGGGTTAGGGTACGTGCGAATGATATGATATAAACATGAAGTGGAGTCGTTGAAGTGAGGGTTAGGGTACGTGCGAATGATATAAACATGAAGTGGAGTCATTGAAGTGAGGGTTAGGGTACGTGCGAATGATATAAACATGAAGTGGAGTCATTGAAGTGAGGGTTAGGGTACGTGTGAATGATATAAACATGAAGTGGAATCGTTGAAGTGAGGGTTAGGGTACGTACGAATGATATAAACACGAAGTGGAATCGTTGAAGTGAGGACAACATTTCATTATTAGAGACGCCTAAGGGTGGCAGATGGTATTTCTAAATCACCACACAGACACCTTTATGGTTGATTGCCTGGTACTATATAAAATCAAACACAGATATGCAATTTACATGAATCACTGAACGCCCACATGTGACCAGCTGTGTCGGTTTTTGCCATCATAGAAGAAACTTGAGCCAAGATTGCTAATAAATGCAGAATCAAATGTCTCACAATAGTCAACAGATTGTTATTGAATGTTTTATTCCTTAATAGTTTGACAAAAGTGATTGCTTACATATGAAGTCAAACCAAGTAAGGCTGTATAACTGCAATTGTGGCTTTGTCCTGAGCACAGCAGAAGCAGCCATTTATATCAGGTCCACTGTGGTAATGCTTTAATACATAACTGATTCCTTGCTGTCTTAATGTATTGCTCCAAAATTATTCACTATTCGGTATTTTAACTGAAATACTTCTTAACCAATCAAAAAGCAACGTTTAATTTATTTCACTATATAAGCATTCAGGCTTTGATAGTTTTACAGGTTGCTAAAGTGTTTGCTTTTATCAAATTAATCATTAGTAAAAAAAAATGCTATTAAACTAACATATTGTAAAGATGAGGCAGACAAGCCTGGCGGTGGGGGGTGGGGGGGATTGATTAACTGTGTGGAAGAGCCCCCGAGGGGATTGATGGACTATGTGGGTGCCTTGAGATAATGGGTGGTGGGACGGGAATGCATGCCTGTGATTAGGGGAGCGCGCACGACAGAGTGAAAAATGTAAGTCTGGCAAAGGGAGGGGCTGGGTGAAGACTGTGAGATCTGGAGCTGTGGGAGAACCTGCTGTTTTTTTTTTTACATTACCGAGTCAGACACGCAGAGACTGTTAACTTTGTGTGTGTTACCTGACTGTTTATTAAACCTTTTTTATTTATCCTATGTTCGTTATTGTTTATTGCATTTCAGTGGCAGCTCGTGACTTTTTTGACAGGTGAGGCACAAATCACAAAATAGTTATTACCACCCCCCACTCAATGGCTAACATACTAAAAGTAAATGTACTTTATTCAGCTGATTGCATATACTGTATGCCTCCGCTGAGAGCATTTTAATGCATTGAAAGAATAGACTGCAGTCGCTATATAAAATATACCCCATCAATTAAAAAACAAGAGCACTGTAAGCAACACACAACTTACAGAATTGCGGATACAAGGTTTTACAGTACTTCACAACAAATGACACGGATCATCCTCTTCACCAATGTAAGAAAAACTGAAGTTAATATAAGATGATAATATTATAATAGTAACCTTTATATAGCGCCTTTCATAGTGGACCACCATCACAAAGCGCTTTACAAGATATGAGACTAGAGTGTCTGAGAACTATGCATCAGCTGCAGAGTCACTTACAACAACATCCCACCCGAAAGACAAGGCACAAGGAGGTTAATTGACTTGCTGAGGGTCACATAATGAGTCAGTGGCTGAGGTGGGATTTGAACCGGGGACCTCCTGGTTACAAGCTTGTTTCTTTAACCACTGGACCACACAGCCTCCTGATGATAGTTGAAGTTTTTTTTTTTTTTTTTTTCGTTGAGCTGCAGTAGGATTAGACGTTTTCATTTTGCATCCATTTTAACAACTGTTTTCAAAATCCCAAGTAACCACACATAAAATGCCACCTTATACTTTATTTTTTTGTTCATGTTTAAAGCAGAACACTGGCGATAAAACAATACATTGTTTAAATAATCACTGCTAATGATTTGTATGCAAATTATATTTGTTTTGAATATAAGCATAAGACGTTGTATAGTGAACTAAATCTTAACAGTGTGCACTAAACGTCTTATTTTTTAGATTGTTTGGCGACCCTTCAGAAACCTTGCAGCGACCCATATTTGGGTCGTGACCCCCACTTTAGGAAACGTTGCTCTAGGCCAGTAGTGCACAACTCAGGTCATGGAGGGCCGGTGTCCCTCCTGGTTTTTGTTCTAACCATACCCTAAATTAGTTAATTAGACCAATTAAGCTTCTAATAATGTCCAATAAAGTACTTTAGGGTTCAGTTGGAATAAAAACCTGCAGGGACACCAGCCTCCAGGTCCAAATTGTGCACCACTGCTCTAGGCCATAACTTGGGCTTCTCATTTTGAGTCGTAAGTTAGACACAATTCAGTTTTGTTCTTGAAACTGGATTTTAGAAATTCCAGTGTTACACTCGTTTTTAATAAAATGACCTTGCAGCAACTGGTTTGTGAATGGAAGCACAGCATTTAGTGCATTGCTTGAAAACAGTCTTTCTGAATGAAATGCATTATGGCCCTTGTGGAGCCACCCCAGCAACACAGCTTTGGGCAGGCAACATGACAATTTCACTGCAATCCTTTATCCAGGGCTTGACTGTGAGTCATTCAGTCACCATAAAAAGTCTTAGCAGGTACATAGCTGTTCAACATATCACAATTTAGAATGTTGTGTGGCTCGTTCATTAGAGGGGTAGCCAAGCTCAAGATAGTATCTATCCAGTGACACATTAGTGGGGGACTGACAAAGAGGCAACAAATATACCGAGCTCCATGTAGCAGGTCATTCTCCTCCTCTCCTTTTCCAGCAGTCCTAGGCACCTTTTGTTTTACAAAGATACAAGATTGGTGATGAGCACACCACCATTTACAAAACGCTCACCTTAATTATGTAATTAGTACATCTTTTTTAAAGGTTTGGGAATTAGAAGGAGAAAAACATAATTAAAAGAACCAATATCTGACTAGAACCAATAGCTCCATAAAGGGAGCCTTTTCCAGTGTGAAAGGTAGTGCTGCAGTGAGAGAATACGTCGTTGTTCTTTGCTTTCATCTTCCTGATGCTTGGCTGAGTTTTATGAGCTGTCGCAGCTTTCAAGGCAGTCTTGAGTTTCCTTGTTTCTGGACACAATTTTTAAAATGCATTCAAAACACAGTACCTGACAGGTGCTGATGTGGAGGCATCTTCTTTGTCAAACCTGTTTATAAAGAGTTCATGTCTGAAGTTGAAGCTTGGGTGATGCTACTGTGTGCACTGTTTGGAAAGGGTGGCTGCTGCTGCCAGAAGGACGCGATAAAATTATATTTTATGTTTATAATATTATGTAGCTTTTAGGCATCTAGGACCTGCATCTCCAAATGTGATAATATAGTGAAGTGAACTCCTATCCACTGAATGCCACTTGGCCTGAACCAGGTCTGAACCACAGATTCTAGAGTTAAAAAGGCTAGAGCATTAACTCACTGTGCCACCTAGACCCCTATTCCTATCACTGTAGTAATGACACAAACAATTCCACAATATTCTTAGGAGCCCATTTGTAAAAGAGTCACAATCCTCTATAATCATTACCCCTACTTACCTGCTTTAATGAGGCATCAACTCTAATGGCTGTAATCATTTTAGCTGGTGAATGAGAGTGAAAACTTAAATTCCCGGAACCCATTCCTGTTTGAACAGCAAAAAAAACAAAAAAAACCAACATATTTGTTATGTTGTAAGATGGAAGATAACAGCTTTCAACCAAGGTTATTCCCATTAACTACTGTATGAAAGAGTGTGTTGATTGTTTGTTTGGATTTGTGATTGATTGATTTCAGTAATTGATTACTTGTGTACTTTAAGAGCGAGTAGTACCAGTGCAGTACCATCTGTCCATCTTTACCAGATAGTTATAGTTGCCGCAGTGCTGATTGTAGTGTGTCATTCAGGGATTATTGAAACTAGCCAACACATAGTAGGTATACTAGCTCAGATTTGCCTCACCAAGAAAAGGAGACAGTTTGTTCTTAACATAATTATAACGTGTTTGTTGTAGCTTCTTTATTTGGGTTAGATTTAATAAAAACCTAGCCATACAACTGCAAGGGAAGTTGAATGTTTAATCTGTAATGAATAATAAAACAGTTAATTCATAGTTATGAATTGTTCTTGGGTTTTATGACACCAATAATGTTATGCATAACTTTAATAATACAGTAATGCTGACTTTAATTGAGTTATTTTCAAGGACTATGAATGCAGTTGCAATTAAATTATTTTGAAGTTGCACAAATATAGTGTGCTTATTAACAACATGAATATGCTGATGAATGTGATAATTACTACAAATTCATAATTGTAATTAGCTGATATAATATAAGCATTATATACAGTAGTTTAGTGTATAGTTATTTATCAGGGCTCTGTAAGAAACGTTATTTTCAGTATTATTCCGTAGTTGTATTATAATTTTTGGACATGCAGATGTATTCTTTTAAAGTTTAGGTATTACATAGAGTATCAGGAAGAAGTATCTTTAATGTGTCTTATTTTTTAACCTCAATGTATGATCAGGTGTTTTCTGGATAAAGAAACAAGAAGGTAATCTCTTACTTGCACATAAATGTAACTACACCCGTAATTCTAAACACAAGTTATTGTGCTATTTCTAATTCCCCTTGTAGTTATGCACAAAAAAAGATAAAAAGCAATATGTTAATTCACATTAAATATATTCCTTTTCTTGTATCTTCTTCATCCGATTATAATGTGTAAACAGTATATTTAAGTAAAAAATTCAAATGAAAAACAATTTAGATTTTACCACCCAGCGAGTAGTTTTTTTTTTTTTTTTTTGTCTGGGGAAAAAAAAATGTTCAGTGACAGAAAAGCCCAGCGTCAAATTCCAGCAAGATCCTAGCTGTTCCTGAGATGAAAAGGAACTTGGCTATTTTCAAATTGTTTACTCTTGGGACAAACTGACATAGACTAATAACAGTGTGATGCAAGCATCTGCGTAAAGAGGCTACCCACTGTGCATGTCTGCAGATGTCAACAAGCCTGTGTCCAAATCCCTGGAAACATTGCATGATCTTTGAACTCGCAAATATCACACAATAAATAAGCGCATGGGATTCGGAGAGATCCTCTGAGAAACATGGGCTGCTGGCATATCTGATGCTGCGCAGCTGAAAGCGCACAGACCAACAAAACCAGACATTTACACAGTTCATACAGTACAGCAGTTCTAGGAGCTAGAGATCCTGAATCGAGAGCCTGGTTACACGCGCAGGATGTGTTAGCAAGGAGAGGTTCAGTTTGCATCACAATGCTAAGAGCCTTGTTCCTGTGGAGCGCACAGTGAGGGATGAGAAAGAGCAGAGTGGAGAAGCGAGGAGTTTGCTGCAGAGCATGGATCGGAAGGCAGGAGCAGCAGTGGCAGTGATTATGCAGTGCTCAATGTGCACATGTTTAGTGAAGATCAGTGCCGGGTGCAGCGGCTGTGGACAGTAACTGAGCTGTCTGGCTAATGAAGGCCACCTGGATCAGGCTTCTGAAACGAGCCAAAGGAGGACGTTTGAAGAATTCTGACATCTGTGTAAGCTCTGTGGGTTTACTCTTGTTCAGTGGCTTGTCTGCTTGCGACATAGGAGTAGTAGGGATGCTGTTCTCCTATTTCTGTTCTAGCTGAATTCAGAAAGGCTGGAGAGAGGTTTGTGTTGATGGCTGAGAAAAAAGATCACAGCAAGTGTTTTTCTTGTTGTTGTTGTTGTTGTTTGTCTTTTTCCTATTCTGTCACAGCTTGTCTAATGGTAGAATAGAAAAGAGGTTCAGGGCTTGTGAAGTCAAAGGATAATATGTTTTTGGAAATATTGTAATTGTGCGTTAATTCAAGCATTGCGATTGCTGAGCCTATTGCCAGGTGCTTACATAAAGTAGGTGGTTGCAAACCATTTTAGGGATGAAGCAGGTTGAAACCATTTGAGAGAAATCATTTAGTCTGTTATAAGCAGCATGGTTTGTTAATGATGATATAAATTGCTTCCACATTCAGAAGTCAGATTATCTTTAGAAAACAGAATAAACTGATGTGTAATTTCCCACAGAATAATTAATTATTCTGATAATGTGTTATTTTGAAGTACACTGAAAGGCAGTCATTTTCCTTAAAATCTCTTACAAAAAAAAAAAACTTGTTTAAAAAAAACAGTCTACTGGGAAACAAGATAACAAGTGATACTTCGATTAATACATATGGTTTACATAGGATATATTCTCGGGTAATTCTATGAAAACAGGGCCATTACGTGTTTGTTTGTTTGTTTGTTTGTTTGCTGAACCATAATAGTGCGTGTGAATATCAAACCTAGTTTCCTTTCATTTGACAGCCCAGTGTGTGAGTTCCAGGGGTTTGACCAGCGTTTTTATTTATTCATCTCTATTTTGTTTGTTCCATGCAGGGTTCGGCGGACTCCTACACCAGCCGTCCATCTGATTCTGATGTTTCTCTTGAGGAAGACAGGGACGCTGTACGGAGAGAAGCACAGCGGCAAGCCCAGGCACAGCTGGAAAAAGCAAAGGTATAGTGACTGTCTTTCCCAGGATCCGACTGTGTCATAGATGCCAAAAAAATAGACTCTGTTTATTCACTCGTAGTTCTCGGAGTGCTCGGGTGTGCTCTTATTTGGAGCTCTGCACTCCTGTTAATATTTTAAAAACTTGGGTAATCATCCGCGCGAAATTGCAATGCTCTGAGTCAGGATTTCAGACTTCGAGCAGCACTTAGTCCAAACCTTAACGAACAAGCAGTGGGATCAGAACAACTCAGTTCTTAGTAGTAGCAATCACAGAGAGCAGGCAATAAACCAGACCAGTGTGTGAATGTCTTCTCAGGCACTGCTCCGAGTGCTCGACGTGGCTCTTTTTACATGAGCGCTTGACCCGAGATTGCTTGGTGGTGCGAATGTACACAAGGACCCTAGGAAGGTGATCTTAGTGAAACACAAGGGACACAGTTGATAGTTCCATTGGAATACATGGACTACTTTTCAAGAGAGATTCCATAAAGCGTGAGTATTGACTTTAAAAAGAGTACTGCCGTGTTCAGAGTGATATTGTGCTCCACTCTGTTTCACTGTCCATACAGTGAAAACAACATTTATGAGTAAAAAAAAAGCTTATGTGCTTGAAAAAGATACCATATTAGCAACCACAAAGATTGAAATCCTGTGTCCCTGTAGAAGCCACAGGGTGAAGTTCCACATATATTATCCAGCCAGTTTCCACCATGGCCTGGAAGTACTAACTTCATCGAGGAATGAGTGTTTGTCAACAAGGTATGCACTGTTATTTATGATGTTCTGTGTTTCTGTGAACAATTATCTGCTAAGAACTTGACTTGGACCACCAGAACTAATTTCACATAGACCTTCAGCTTTTTAAACTGACTTTCATTTACAACACAGTAGATTGTAATCAGTTTGAGTAATGTGGTAAAGCAGTGTGTAAGAGTCCTGAGGCAGACAGTGTTCATCATGACTTTTTTAGTTTATTTATTTTTGTATTGTTATTTGACCGTATTCTGGATTCTTCTAATTTACTTTTATTTTTTTTTAGGTTAGAGGTTTTGGCTTTTTTTCACACATCAATGCCAAACTTGTACAATAAATATGAGCTGAGAATGCCCATAGCAATCTTATTATTGAGAAAACATTTATCCTAAGATTTATAAAGAGATGCAATATTGAGCATACTGTACATATTTCATTAGCAGCGAGTAATGAAAAACAGATTTAACACATAGGGGTTAAATGAACCACAGCAATGCTCATTTAACTCCTATTAATAAACGTAGTAACTAAAAAGGCTATTTTATTTTAGCACAATGGCCTGGAAGACTACAGCAAATGATAAATAGTTCAGACTGATCTCACCTCAGTTTTTTTTCTTTTTTTCTGTTAAAATGTCAAAACAAAAGAAATGTAATTGTAACATTAACATCACTTTTGCCGACAAGCATCCAACTCCATGTAATGTTTTCTGCTGGTACACACATTTCCTTTTATAGTGTATGACCATGTGAGGGCTTGCTTTGAGAATGTATTTTAGTGATGTTGGGAAGGGTGCACAGATGGTACGTAGTATTGCTGACCTCAAGCACAGCTGCCATAGCAGTTCTCTAAGAAATGGCTGGCAAGCCTTGACTTTACAAATTGTATCTAAGTACATCGAAACAATGCTACTTCTTGAATTGGCAGAGTTGTACATTTATAAAGTGGTTTCCGCATCGGGAAGTTGACATGTAATCCTAATATGTTATGGCACTGATTATTAGATTTCATTATGGGTCACCTTTAGTATTACGTAACAAGACACAGGCTGGACATGCAATCTGATGGAGTCAGGGATATCAATGAAGAACTAGTGTTAATGAAAACTTCATAGGGGCTGTAGGCTCAATAACCCTGAAGTCGAGCAACTCACAAGGATGTTGAGGGCCACCTATTTAGTATGACAACCTTATGGGTAGGGATGCTGTTAAAGAGTCACACATAGTTTTACTGGTGCTGATTTACTGCAGCTTGTCTGAATCGAACGTCCACATTAAACTAAGTGGTGAAATTCAATGTCACCCACAAATTCCAAATTCACAAATCCAGACGGTGATACGCTACCAAGGAATGTGAAATCTTTGGATTCAAAACAACATTATTATTATTATTATTATTATTATTATTATTATTATTATTATTATTATTATTATTATTATTTACCACTACAAATCACTTCACAGTATTGCAAGGTGTGTTAGAAAGTGGAGAACCACACCATTGCATTCCATGATGGAAACTGGAAAGTCAGGTGTGAGTTCAACTGTTCAAATGTTTGACAACATTTGCTGACTTTGCAGTCTGTTGGCCTATGCTAACCAGCAACAAAAGAAAACAATTCTTCAGGAGTGTTCTGAGACGCTTCAGTTGCTGAAAGCAGCCAAGTTCCGCTTATCTGTAAGACAGATATCACAGTTATGACGGATTTCACGGTTTCTGTGAAATTTACTGATTGCTGTGTAATATGTAGTTCCCCGTGAAAATTCCCATTTCTGAAAGAATAGTATAAATATACATGATGTTTTATCACTTAAAATAAATACAACAAACAGTTGCCTTATTGAGGCACACCTATTGCACTGCATTTAGGAACCTGGCAGCCGGTTTAGTTTGCTTCCGCTAAAAGACTGGACACACTGCATAGAGCTGCATGGTTTCTTTAAAATGTCTTCAACGAAAAAGATGCCAGCTGCATCAAAGATCAGAAATATTTCTGCTAAAGAGTGTTCTGTCCAGTGCAAGAAGAGAATACTTCACTTCTCTCTTATTGTTTTTACATTTATGAATGTTTTTATTCTGTTTTCACTGATGGTGAAAATAGAATGTCTTTAAAAGGTGGACATAAAAAAAAAGAAATATTCTACAATTTAGCATTTACTGTTTTTTCAGGTAAACATTTAAATATTTGTATAAAATAATGAGAGAAAATAATCAATTTTGAATGTGACATCTGTATTTTTTCTGCTTAATAGATGTTATGTTTAATCGTGACCTGTCTTTTAAATACCTTTTTTTTTTTTTAGACGGTGAAATGGGGTGAAATAAGCCATTTTGAACCGTGAAAAAAAATACAGCCCTACTTAACTGTCTCTCCATTCTCTTGAGGTCTGAGTACCAGAAAGATGGTAATAATTTAATTAAACCTGAGTGCTAGGATTCAAATGTTCCTTAGAAAGCATTGAATGTTCATGTTTGGTCATTGCAGGAATCTTGCACTGTTCAGTTTAGCTGTCAGCATTCACTGTCCGATTCACTAACCAATGGCAGATTACTTATGCTGGTATTGATCTACCACATTGAATCAGTGCCAAAGCAGCAGCCAGATTAGATTAGATACAGTGACTTGCTGCTGTGTGTGTTATTATTTAATTATTAATTATCATTAAAAGCTTTCCTTGTAAATGTCAGGAATGTAACCCTTTTTTTATTTATGTAATACGTATAGTAGTGTAAAGGATACAACATATAGATATTCATGTTTCGTGAAGTTAAAATATAGTCATTTAAAATGTTTCAAAACGCAGATAAAGTCAGGAGCTGAAACATTTGTTCTGTGACTTCACTCTGCAGGTTCCTACTGCTGATAGCCAAGGCTTTAACACCCATTTTCTTACAGGATGTATATTTCTTCAATAAGGGCTATAGGTACCTGGTACAATACCAATGTTTTCTGTGCTGTAGATCACATGGTCTGCTTTTAAATCTGGCCTTCAAGACTACAAGTGATTAGGTATCAGGGCATAGTTTTAATTCCCTGTGTTGTATTTTCATTAAATGGTATATCTGCATTGAAGTAAAATAAATAAGCATAGAACCAAGCTAAGTTTTACACATGCAAATAAGGTCTGGTAGTGATAATGTTGTGCAATAAGAGAGTCAAATAAGAGGTAACAAATATGAATTTTAAAGTCTTGGTTGTCATTGCTTTATAGCCATCAAACCAATTCAACATTCCAGGCATGTCCTTTCCTGCAACCAGGACTGGCATTGTCATTGGCTGGGGTTGTGTCACCTACAGAGTCACCTTTTTATTATTATTATTATAATTATTATTATTTGTTTATTTAGCAGACGCCTTTATCCAAGGTGACTTACAGAGACTAGGGTGTGTGAACTATGCATCAGCTGCAGAGTCACTTACAACAACGTTTCACCCGAAAGACAGAGCACAAGGACTTGCTCGGGGTCACACAATGAGTGAGCCGGGATTTGAACCGGGGACCTCCTGGTTACAAGCCCTTTTCTTTAACCACTGGACCACACAGCCGCCTTCAAAATACAGAGCAAGACAGGCTTAGATACTGAGATCTAAACATAGTTGGCACTTGGTAATCCTGTGGTATTTATACAAGGGGCCTTTATGTTAAAAAGAGAAAACAGATGTTGCTATTTTATTAAAGTGAATTATTTATTAAAGTACTATTTATAGGTTTACAAAAAAAACCTACACAATAGCTAAAATAGTCAAAATTAAAGACAGAATTAATTGAATACTTATATTCTTAGGAAATAATGTTACCCTTCATAAATACATTTGCAGTTTTACTAACCCTTTTACAACCCTACAGTTGCTCATTAAGTTGAACGCAGCAGCCGAACACACAAGTATTTGTTCTGATTATAGCTCATAACTGTAACAGTAAGAGATAATGAGGCCACGGATAGGATGTGAGGGGTGTGTAAAGGGGTGAAGGTACAAATGTGTCTCAGGTTAACAGTAGCTCACTGAGCCCAAGATGTTAAGCTCTAGCACAGCTTAAAAGCAAATAAGCAAGGCTGACCTTACTAAGATTTGAATATAGGGTGTATGCTTTCATGTTGCTTTGTAGATTAAATAAAAATGCTGTGTCTATCCCATACTGTTGAGCAGAGCCTAAAGGTTAATGGGAGACACTATTTCAAATGTGATTAGGTTGGTTGGTTGGTATCAAGATTTAGCTAAATTAGCTAAATTAAAGGATTTGTTTATTGCAAATGACCTAGTGTGGCTAAGCCCCTGTAGTACAGTATGTAAATTATATGTCCAGGCTATAAAAATAGCTGTATATCTGTGGAGAGGTTACTGTTTTGCTTCTGAAGTGCTGTTGTGACTAGAGAGGGTTGTGAGCAATTATTCAAAATAGTTTATTTACAGTAGGTACCAGTGGTTAACAACAATACAAAGGGTACAGAATAAATAGTCTCAGCTGACGCAATGTGGTTCTTGGCATTTAAGGTTATTCAGTTTCTTGTTTTACAAAAATATGTTTTTTTCAAATGATTATTTAGTTAAGAGAATACAACTTTTGGTTCCCTGGTTTGAGCTATGTTCATTTGTAAGTCATTCCAGTCTCATAAGAACTGCATGCACACTTTTGATAACACTGGATGCAGTTAAACCTGGCAGTGTTTGGTTTACAGGATAATGAGAGACACTGAATTTCAGCTGTTTGTTTCTATATACTTCATTCAGTGGCAAGCTGCAGTACGGGGTGATCTAATTGAAGGAAGACACAATCCAGCTAGTGTCTTCAGTATAAGAGAAACGATCAGTACACTAACTTAATATAAATGATGAAGCCTGTTGTCAACTTTTGTTGATGTAAAAAAGCCCAAACCACAGGATGCTATAGTAGGGTGCTCTGCTGCAGGAGAGATCCTGTGCCTTATTTGAAATCTAGTGTGATATTTTCACTGAAGACTCTGTATTCATTTTAGTTATGGCACTCACTGAGCCGTGACCACCTACACCTTCTGGGGCTTTGGCTGGAGGAGCTCTGTTACTGTAGTTCATTGTCTCTCTCTGGAGAACTGCAGCTAATAGATATGCGTTTTTTGATAGGAGGCACAATGACACTGACACTACAGTCTGCTGGATTCAGCAGCACGTGATGATAACTCAGGACCTGTTTTTCCTGTCCCTGCACATCTCTCTAGCCTGCTGCCTCCCTTCGTGCAAAAAATATTTTTGTCATTTCATTTCTATGCTGAATCCTTGCACTTTCTGTGATTTCGATGGATGTTGAACTAAAATAAGCCTCCTGTTTAAAGGCTTAACCCTAATATGGTAATAACCCCAGCTGTTTCCAGCACAGGTTTGTCAAATGTCACTAAAATGCTGTATAAACATTTTTACATATGGACTTTCTCTGCAGGGGTTAGTAACAATCATTATCTTAAAATCCTCTCCCTGTAGTGCACGGTTGTGTCACATTTCTGTGTCACATTGGTTAGCTTCTATTGGCAGCATCAAGTGTCATGTCTGCTGTCACTGGTTCCCTGTTACTTTTAATGTAATGCAGGTATCTGACAGTCGAGCTAAAACACAGAGAGCTGAATCTGAAACATGCATTTTATAAAATGATTCAGCTGATGGATAGGATGGGAGTTTCCTTTGAAAGATGATAGGATTGGCTCCTATACCTTTTCTGTTAGGCTTTTGGAAACCAATCAACATTCCCCCCCCCACACACACATTACATATCCCCACACCCCCTCAGTGGACCAAGCACAAGGTGAGGTTGCTAGGAAGTGTTCATGTTTCTAGCTCTCAGACGAGCTCAGCTCAATAAGAATCAGAGACTCTGTTCAAATAACTGATGTTTTGAATGACACGGTTTATGATGCTGTCTTTCAAGAGACTTGATCATAAAATTTGAGGTGTTTGAAATGTTTGTAGCTCTGACTAGGTCTACATCACCTTCTGATTTCACGGCATGTGGTCTTGCTACTTTAATTGATGATGTATTACGAATGCTATTATTAAAAATGTATTGACCAAACGTTGTTTTCACTCTGCAATGCTAGATCAATGTTTTGGTCTAAAACGTTTTCCTATGTATGACCATGAAGTAAATAATGAGTATCACTTAACAGAATGGTTGTAAAGTGCATTCATTATTGCTCTTCTGCTGTTTAATGCAGTCAAGACACTCAAGGGGGTGGTATTACAAGTCAATAACCCAGTAATGTTTTTGACACACATTGCCATTAAAGTATAACCCAGGTTCCCACTGCATAAGTCACAGAGATACTTTGGCTTTCCCAGAGATCCTTCAATTTGAGACCTGTGACAGCAGACTGGTTGTGTTCCCCTTTGAATAAATAGATTAATAAATAGGTTGACCAATCAGGCTTCAGTATAATTCCAGTTCATAAGCTCTCATAAATCAGATTCTAACAATAGTAGGGATGTATGTCTTCTGCTGTGGTCTTAGTTTTCTCTTTCCTACTACCACCTTTGTAATGGCATTAACTGCAATTCCACTCAGTTGATATCACATAGCTGGGCTGTGGCTCAGGCCTGGCACTGCCTTAGGCTTCTGTAAATATTTATATTTCTCCTGGCTTGTATTGACTGGAAGCAGGCATGTCCTGAAAGAAGCCAGGCAGCCTCTCACGGTGTGCTTTTAGAAGTCAGTAGAAACCACTTGACCCCAGAATTCTGTGGGCCTTGCAGAACATATTTGGAATGATGCCACCACAGAACTTTTAATGAGTGCACTATGCCAACCTTCACTGTATATGAAAAGCTGATCCGTCCTGCCCAGGTAGGCTTGGCCTAATTATTGAAAATCCTGAAATGGCCCAATGAAACAAAAAGTTGTTTCACTGTCAGTATGATCTTTCGGGGGAGAACAAGCTGTATTTGGTGAGTTATGAGGAGGCTTTTTAAATCCCTTCCTCTGGGGGTCCATGTACAATCCTCCAGACAAATTTTAACTTGACCAACTTTGCCGATGACAGTAGTTACCAGACCACTGACAGACGAAGATGAAAGAATATGGGTTACAGACTGGTCTTAAGTACATTCCTGAGCTCATCTGCACTAAGGACTGGGCAACTAGTGAGAGGATAATAAACCCATGAAGGATGCTGTGTGTGAGTCCCAATTATATTTTTGACCCTGCTGAATAGAAACTGAAAAAAAGTGATACTGTTGATTTGGTATAATGATTTGGTAAAGGAGAAATAGGCACACTTGACAAACTTTTTGCAAGGATCCAAAGAAAACTTTTGTTAAAAACTGTTTAACATTTATAATTTAAACTTGGTCTGGGTCTTAAAAGACTTTGAGACTTTGTTCAAAATGTATTTAAGCTGTTTAGCATAGTACTGTGTTATTACTGTATATATGTATATTACAGAATTGTAGAATTGTTTAAAGAATTATACTGTATTGTATTTGTCTGATGTCTAAGTTAGAAGTTGTGTTTGGTTTTTGGTGTGTTTGTAATTTAGGTTACATCAAAAGGTTCAGTTGAGCTTTTTTATTTTTGTGCTTGTAACATATGTTGCATATGTTAAGTATGACTTGAAACACTCAATCATAATAAGAAATGCACTACAACTGGATGTTAACTTAGCAATAAAAAGGCAGGAATACGGCTTTTAGATCACTAGTTACAATTTAAACCCTTGTCTGAGCCTTGTGACTGGACCATTTCTAATAGGATGATGTTAAAAAAAACATTCATTGAGCTCACAGCTGACCTACTTAACATCCTGGTTTGAAATCTGCAGGTGCCAATTTGGGGCAGGGGCTGAGGGATCTGTTAGATATGTTTTTTGTGTGTGTTGGCAGGTTTTAAATTAACATGGTGACAGGTAGCCCACAGTGTGATGTTTGTGCTAGACAAAGAAATATGACACTGTACTGAAGGTGGCTGAGTTCGTTCTAGGGAGGATTTTGTATATATTATGACCTGTTTTTTTTTTTGGCAGGGGGAAATAGAGCTGGAATTGAGATTACTGTAGAACAACAGTCTTTAGAAAATATTTTTTAAAATGGGAATTTAAATGATTGCTTTTGGATTTCATTTGTTATTCCCCTTAACCTTTTGATGATGCATTTTACTAATCCGTTTACAATAAATTTAATAAATGATCACAAAGGCAGCATCTCTACTTTTTCCAGAGGTAGCATTATGAAATCTAAAGAATTCTAAATACATAAGGGTCAGTCTAACCCTGAACCCTGAATCCACTAACACCAGTGCTCGTCCATCAATAGTAAAGAAATGCACCCTTTTCCAGTATAGTGCTTTCCATTATCATTTTATGAGTTTAAAACTTGCACTCAGTATTCCGAAACGTTAGTCAATACCAGACTTGCACATCAGATACTGTATACATTATTGGTATGCTTTTTGGGCACAATATTGAATCAGCAATACAGTTTTACTAATAACTTGTCATTTACTGTGCTTAGGTGTTCTGTGTTACCTTTCTTTATAAAAAGAAAGCATGTGTACAGTAAATTGTGCAATTTATTTATTGAAGTAAATTGATGATACATGCCAGGTTTTATAGATTAAATCATACGTTTTAATTGAACACTGGATGTGATCAATAAAGCAGGTAGATGTGAAAGTGCTTACTTGAAGAGTCTATTGTAAGTCTTGGAGGTACAGACAGAAAGAACACTGTCCTTCCATTCTAATTCTGAGCTTCTACAATTGGAATCTCAAGCTGCTACTCCTTGACAAAGGTGTATATAGTTTTTAAACTGAACTAATCTAGTCTGTTAGGGTCATCTTGTTTCTTAAAAAATGGTCATGCTTTCTTAAAAAAAAAGATTCAGAGTAAATGATATGCTGGTGCTTAGCATCTGTTTATTCTAGACATTATCTTTGATTAAATGCTGTTCTATTTTTAGCCCCCAATCATCACATGTAACATGAGTAAGTGGACTGCAACTTGTATTGCATATGGTGCTCTTTGGGTTATTTATTAAGTTCATATTTTTACCTCGGAATATGTTATACGGTATATGGGCATTTTCCATGCACAGATTATCATGTTGCTTTTCTAATGAATACAGAATGGTTTGTGAAATGTTTGAAAACAGAACAGTGAGATACTGCATCAGGAGCTCAGTGATGTGCTAGGGATTCGGGATTCCTGGAATATAATATATCTGTCACATTCACGTCAAGGAGAAGGAAAAAGTCCTTCAGAAAACCTGATGAAAACAAAGCTTCTGAGCACAAAGAGTTAAAGGATATTAAATGATGCAGTGACTACAGGAAAAAAAATGGGTTTTGCATTTTTAAATATTATGACTCAAGTCAATTTAACTACAATAAATACTGAAATACTGTAATAGAGGACTGGTCCCAATAAATAGAACTGGTCAAAAAACAGTTCTCAACAGACCATCAGTTCACCTCTTTCTGTATAGCAGACACTAGTCTTTTAACATGGGGACCGGGTTTAATGTGCGAATGGAGTAAGAATCTCCATTTAGCACTAGCAACATTATCACTACCCTTTTTCACTGTCCTTGTTTGTTAGTTTTTTTAACCTTAATTCAGATGTTTCAAACACATTGCTACTGTATGGAACCGCTGCTTCATAGTGCCTACAGTACTCACTTCCTGTGCCACAGATCAGTCTCTCACCAGTAGTCTGGCTGCAATTAGACCACGCCTGGACTGGAGCACAATAAGTGACAAATAGTATAATGCGCACCTTAAAGAATCAAACAACTCAGAGATAGAACGTAAAGGCTTTTATACAATCTTTAGTTGTCTTGATTTAAAAGGATGGACTTTGGTGTGTAAAGTCATTTTATTATCACATTCCGAAGATGATCTGAAAGTAGTTAGATTGGTTTGCCAATATCCATAGTTTTCAGATTTGGATGCTTCATAGGTAGAAGACAGGGCTAAGCAGCACTAGCTGTACCTGCGTCACTGTTGAAAAATAGAGAGCACAATAAATATAAACAAAACGAAATGCCAGCTTGCATTATGTTCAGTTATGCTTTTTAATAAGAAGATCGCAAGTGCCCTAGTGGCTGCAGTATAAGTAGAACAGAGTCGTGTATGACTGGCAGCCTTCGGCACAAATAAGTGAAAGGTTGTGTCATTGCTGGTATACGGATACAATATAACTAAATGGGGGGTCAGTCAGTCCTTTAACTCCTCCCTTTGAGCTGTTATTTTACAGACACGTTTCATATTATTATGTAACAGAAGACTTAATTGATCTTTTTCTTGAGACTAATGCAGCTCCCTCAGTCCCCAGGGATTACATGCTATAAATATAATGCTGGTGAGAGCGATGCTGAGAGAGTAATGTTCAGACAAAGTGAGAGGCTTTGCTGGTATTTCATGCATATTAATTGGACTAAGACTGAAGCTTTGTTTTCTTGTTCTTTCTCAATGTCAGGCTAAGCATGTTGCGTTTGCTGTTCGGACCAACGTCAGCTACAGTGCAGCCCGTGAGGATGAGGTCCCTGTCCCCAGCATGGCTATCTCTTTTGAAGCAAAAGATTTCCTTCATGTCAAAGAGGTGAGGAAAACCCATTCACTTTGTACCTCATCATGGTCTTTTGAAGTAATAACCCTTGAGCTAAAGGCGTACTTTATCCAAAATTATATTTGTAATTGCTACAGTGGAATCCCTTGATTACAACTACCAAAGTAAGCAGTGTAGTACACCACGTAGTTACGCTATAGTTACTGTAATTTTATGTAACATTACTGGCATTTATTTTATAATGACCTATTATTATTATTATTATTATTATTATTATTATTATTATTATTATTATTATTATTATTATTATTATTTCTTTCTTTCTTTCTTTCTTTCTTTCTTTCTTTCTTTCTTTCTTGGCAGGCGCCCCTTATCCAGGGCGACTTACAATTGTTACAAGATACCAAATTATTTTTACATACAATTACATTACTTTTACAATTCAGTCTAAGACCTGATGGATTTAGACCAGATTTCGAAGGTTATCATTGCAGTCAACCTTAATTCCAAGTCATGTTGTTTAATCTGTTTTGGGTGCATTGCACTAAGGGGTTGCAATTAGGGGTCAGTTTCAGACCAGATGCCACTATAACTCTTTACGTGTGTGTTGAGGTCATTTAGA
Organism: Acipenser oxyrinchus oxyrinchus; assembly: GCA_030684275.1. Classification (NCBI taxonomy): domain Eukaryota; kingdom Metazoa; phylum Chordata; class Actinopteri; order Acipenseriformes; family Acipenseridae; genus Acipenser; species Acipenser oxyrinchus. The sequence continues at coordinate 10,223,594 of CM060250.1, read as the reverse complement.
GTTGGCTTTAGTGTTAACTTTTATTAAACTAGTGAAGATATTTAATATTTCACTTCCTCATTTTAGAAATTTAATAATGACTGGTGGATAGGACGTTTGGTAAAAGAAGGTTGTGAAATAGGCTTCATCCCAAGCCCGGTGAAACTGGAGAACATGCGAATGCATAACGAACAGCGGGCGAAAGGGAAATTCTACTCAAGGTGAGCCTGCATTTAAAATATTAAAATCCAGGCTTTCCATTCAGGAGGCCGAGGCATCAGAAAACCAGCACAAATACAAACAAACCCAAGGGGCAGTTTTCCACTGTAAGGTGAGACCTGCAGTTAATATCTGTAATATTAAACTGTGGATGAAATCCTCTGCAAAGGGGATACAATGGAGGCGGTCGCACTTCACAGATTTATCCAATATGTGGGAATTTGCTTATCCATTGTCATGACGTTGGTTGGTAACATTATTGAGTATTCGATTCTGACCCATTCCACTTTATGTGTGTTGCAGTTCGGAGCACACCGTCCTGCATTGTAATGTAGGCTGAGAACTTGGTGTAACACATATTTATATAAAGTTATAGTCAAAAGCTTCTTAAAGGAACATTTTCTTGATTAACATTTAACAAACTCCTAAGGAGTGAGTCCTTAATGTTGATGTAACATACATAATGTGGAGTGGGCCTTCTGAAGATATCGGGTTGTGTCTGTAATATATAGATGGACATATGAGGGTGTTTGTCCATTCATCCAACGCTTGCATTTTTTCATCAATTTTTTTCATCATGGTGATAGCTCTAACTTTGAATTTTCAGCTGTGACAAGAGAAGTATTTTTCTAACAAACTTGTTAAACTCTTATTACAAATGATTAATCCAAAAAAATATGTGGTGCTGTGGCAGGTCCAGGGTGGACTCATATTGAACACTCAACTATAGACTATTTTAGACAAAGAGCACAAGCTATTTTTGGTGCATTAGCCAATTAGGGTACAGGTTTCAACCCAGTGGTTTAACAATACAGTATTATTGAGTAGTGTGTGTTTTTTCTATTCTGGGAATTAATTACATTTGAATTAGATTTACGTAGATTTTATATTAATATGGTCATCCAGGGATACTATGTACATTTTTTTATTCTAAGCTATATTCTTTGTGCAGTCTTACATGCTTTTTGTATTTGTATTTGTACAGTAAATCAGGAGGAAACTCATCTACCAGTTTAGGTGACGTGGTAGCTAGTTCCAGAAAATCTACTCCTCCGGCATCTGGTAAGGAGAAAAAGTATTTTGCTTAAGAAGAATATCTGTCAAGCACATTTTTAAGATAAGATTTTTCTAAATGAATCTTAACATGCAAAATGTTTAAAGAAGCAATAGAGCTTTGAAGTTATTGAATGTAAAACAGTGGAGACTGATTGTCATTTATATTTTGATCAATATTAAACTGAACTATTAGCTATTTATAATTCAGGAAAGGTAGATGAAAACAATACTATGTACTACTGTATTTTCTTGTGTTTTTGTTTTAGGAATGCGTAGTATACTGGTAGTGACAATCTTCTGTTTATAAGAGTGTACCATACATTGTGTAGACTTTTTGTGCAGACATGTATTAGATGTTGCTGATGTGACTGTAAAGGGAACATGTTCACTGTTACTCAAGGTTAAGTCCTGATCTAACAGCAAATAGCTGTATATCATGTATGACTGGGTATTGATTTTATTCAAGGTCATCTATAAATATATCCTGGTAGCTGAGCCCCGGTATAAAGATTCTTGAGATTGCCGTGTGAATGAACCTTCATGCATTGCTGGTGTAATCAATATATTTTTTGTTAGCAAGGATTTCATCAGATCTTACTCCCAAGTTTAAATTCGTCAGGGGCCCTGGCTGGAGATTTACTGTGTGCGTGTTTCACTTTGACATTTTATTTTTCATCCTGTTTTAATTAACGTTTGTTCTTAATGCTTTGTTACTTTTGAAATAATGCAACCTTCGATAACACTGGGCCTGTTTGTTTGTACAAAGCTATTGATATAGATGCCACTGGCTTAGATGCAGAAGACATTGAGAGCCCAGCCAACCACCGCTCCCCTAAAACCAGTCCAAACAATGTAACATCCCCCCTATCCAAAGAGAAAAGAATGCCCTTCTTTAAGAAGGTAAAGGTAATTTCTGAGCTCCTGTCGCCTGTCCATGCCGCTTACCTGCTGCACGGTGCTCCTCAGCCAGTCATGTTTACTGTCTGCGTCCTCTGCCAAGTCAATAACATGCATGCTTTGTTATTCTGTTTCTCTTCTATGCTGCTATAGCTAAACAGAAGCAAAAATCGGTAAGTTCACATTGACATGCATTCTCCAGCTACCAGCACTGTTAGCATTTATAACTCCAACAAGATGGTGAAACCATTCTGTATATTGGTGTGTGATATCAGTGTTTGTCGATTTTAAGAATATTTCTCTATATTAAAACCTAATGGTCATCATAATGCAGTAATTCCTTAGTACAGCGCACTACACAACAGCCTTCAAATCTGAATCATCTTTTAATCCGTTTACTGCTGTAATTGAAATGAGGACCGCGTCACAGTTGCATAATAGTAGTACTCATAATAAACAGTGAACCAAAAGAATTACTTTGAAAACAGTAAAAGAATATGGCCATTCTGAAAGTAATTATTGGTAATTGAAAGCAAGTAATAGTAATAAAAAGTAACTTAAAATAAATCAAATTACTTATGTTTATTAATTCACACTAAGGATTTATTTATTTATTTATTTATTTTTATTTTTTTGGAACGTTGGTTGACTTATTAATATAAGTAAAACAAAATTCAAGATTCTTTGTAATTATAAGTAACAGACAACTACTTTACATATTCTTATTTTTGAAAAAAATGCAATCAAAATAAATGCTTTTGTCCTTATTTCTGTTAATGAGAATGAAGGTGAAATGCCAGCATCCTACTGTTCTGGTAATTATAGAAGCAGCTGTAGGCATCTACAACAGCTACACTCACGTGTTGGCGTAATGTGAGTTCACTCAGGGAACTGTAGGCAAGCACCAAATGGAACCAGCTTAATAAGCAGAAACCACTGCAAAAATCCACATCATTACATGCTCGTTATTTCCAGTCTGAGAACTAAAAACAATGTGTCCATGTCAACCTTCAACAATACAGACTTTTTCCAAGTATCATTATTTGGACACACCTTTGTGAAACTTTATTTTGCATGCTGTAAGTTTCTACAGAATGACTGAGATGTCCCAATTTGGTCTAGTACAAATGCCAACAGTGCTGGAATTCAGAAGCACAGTAGCAACTGTGTTTACTAGTGTTCAGTAAATCTGGTGCCTTTTGTTGTGCTCGTGACATTTTCGTGCTGTCTGGAATATGAATGTCTCTGTGTGTGTGTGTGTGTGTGTGTGTTTGTCTTTTATGTGTAATAACAGTGTGCTTTGATTTGCTCTGTTTTGTTTTATGGAGATTCCAATAGGTTTATTTTTTTGTTCCAAATACTATAAATGTAAGTTTTTAACTTCAGTTCAGGAGGAAGGACTGCCCACCCTCTACATACATAATGTCACCATTCAGCCAATCATAAAACTAAACCAAATTGATCTGTAACTTACCCTGCTTTTTGTTCAAATGATTCACATCCCTCACCCTCCCCCATTGCTACATTTTTTCAAATACCCCGTGCTTAACCACAGATGGTCAGACGGCTCAACCGAATGCCCGTGAGATGAATCCTCAAGTGGATTTAAGGCCAAATGTTTAATCTTGTACCATACTCCATAAACATCAAATAAATACCATTCATTACAAATTCTGTGTTGTGGGGGTTTGTCCTGAACTACTGAACGCATGTGAGGGATTGAAAAGTGTCTCGGTCTTTGATGACCTTGAAATATACACTGCCTTTACACTGAATTGGAGAAGCTCCTCAATAACGGCTCTATGCTAGGCTGTGCTTGACTGTTTGTTTTCAGTTTCCACAAGGTTCAGTCTCCCAAGATGTATAGTTTGTTCTTAGCTCACCAAATCTCTATATAAGTGGTTGTCTGCATTATACAGTGCTGCAGCTCCCCCAGAGGTGCTGGGAAGAATTTATAGTATATGTCAAACCAGTTCCAAACAACACTCGCACTGGGGATGATTTTGTCTTGGGAGAACACAACCTGAAAGTATTGAAGGTCAGGGCTTGGTCAGACAAATCCTGTAAGACCTGCCCAGCAGTCACACATTTCCCTGTTATGCTGTCTCCTTTTTCAGTGTGACAGTGTATTATTAGCTGGAGGTGCTTTCTGTGTGTTTTTGTAATCAAGAAAGGTGTTATACTGCTATCGGAGAACCTATTAATAAAGGCCCTCACCCTTCCCATTGGACACCTTTGACAGGAAGCTGGCTTCACAGTCTTTTATGTGTCAGCTAACTTGAATAAGCTGACTGGATCCCATCAGTTCAGAATAGTAGTTGTCTCTAATTCAGTGTTCAATCAGTGTACATTGTACTGACTTTTTGTTTTAGTGATCAACCTATTTTGCGACTTACAGATACACCGTTACATTTTATTGTATAATTCCTAGACTGATTAAGATTATAAGTAAGTTATTATGTTTTATTTAAAATATATACAAACTTCACTACAAAGAACCCCCATGGGACCTGGACAAATGTTCGTTATATCAGAGTGTTCACTATAATTGGGTTTGGCATTTTTCTGTATCAGAATAATGACAAAACAGCAAATCTGAATTGAACATCAATATATAGTACTTGTATGAAGATTCCTTCACATTGATCAACATTTAAATGGTATTGTGACAAGGTACTTGTGTCACATGTGTGGGTAACCGCATGGCCAGACAGAGAGACATGAGAGTTGGAGTTGAAACGCCGACACAGGCGTGCAGGATTTATTAACCACAAAACAGAAAGGCTGCGTTCGCGTTACTCCTAAAAAGTGCGTTGCAGTCGGGAGTCTGCGCCTGACGTAGACGGAGCTAGGACAGCTTTGGGAGGTTTCCCAACACAGTCGACTGAGCAAACATGGAGACCGACTTGATTGATTTTCTGATTGCAGAAGACTATAGTTTTTTTTTTTTACTGTTCCCATACAGCTCCATCATAACTAGACTGGTAAATAAATTATGCAAAGACTTTTTTCAGTAACCCCAAGACCATCTTTTATTAGGAATCTGTATAAGCAATTAAAGTTTTTGTACATCAGTTTTATATGGAGGCTATTCCATGCCAAAATTATAAATAAATAAATAAATACATTTTGAAATAAGTAAGTAAATAAATAAATAAATAAATAAATGTTGAAATGAATAAATACATGGACATTTATATATTTATTCATTTATTTATTCCTGTATTCATTTATTTTTTAATTTTGGCATGGAATATCCTCCATAGTTTTACTAGTCCCGTTTGAAAATTAAATGCAAAAGCATAATATATGTACCGGTATTTGTCATTCACAATACAATAGTTGTAATTTATACCAGCTCTTTTTCTGTGTTATTCACACCCTCATTCTAGGTAGCGCTACCAAGATCACTAATCCTGCATGTGGTTCTCTACGCCCCTCTTGCACTGGTGGTGCTCTTCCATTGTTTTGAAGATGGGTCTGCTCCAGCGCAGCACCTTTTAGAATCTGCAGGGGATGCGCAGACTCTGCTCTCAGAGGATGCGTGACCTCTGTTGACAGTTCCGTGTGCGGTCAAACAGTTTGCCTTACTCGGACAGGGCATGCATGCAGACCCACGTAATTTGACGCAAAGTCTACGCAGACTGAAAGGTCTGCGCGTAGTGAATGCACCCAAAGTAAACAAACGGGTCATGTGACGCTACCAACGATGGTAACTCAGATAGGACACACACAGGTGAGTGTACAAAAGGCAAAATAAAACACAGTACAAAAACTACAAATAAAAGGTGCAACACAGAGCAAGCGCTAGCCTTACTGAACAAGGCGACCCGTTCCAGGAACCTGCTACACTACGTAACCCTCGCTATACATTACTTGGGATCAGTATCCCCTAAACTAACCTACTTATGAGCCGTTATTCTTACGATGACTCCTGCTGCTTCATACGGCCTTGGCTGGGTATTGCCTTCACAAGTACCCTGTTGCATTCTGTAAACAGTCATTAGATCAAACATAACAACTCTAAAAAGCACAAAAAACAAATCCACTTCCACATATAAATTACACCATCACTAATTTCCCCCAGTGCAGGGCAATCACCCTGCTAGATGTATGTTTAAAAGAAAACAGTAAAAATGAAAAAGTAAAGAATGTACACTTACGTGCTGAATACAGTAATTACATGTCCTTTCTCTTGAAAAACCTATCCAGCGGAGACTGCTTCTCACGCCCGTTGCCAGGTTGCAGTTGTGTAAAGATGACGGACAGGCAACGATTGCATTTGTCATGCATGATTCGTACTACAATAGGTCATCTTTGAATTAGTCAACCATGGTCTTTGTTTTCACTGAGAGAATAACACACTTGACACTGGAGAAATTTCAGTGTCAGTCAGTACTGAGATTGTTGGATCCGGGTCGATCCTGTACGTGATCGTTCTAATAGGGCTTTGCATTGAAAAAATCGGTTCTTGCTGTTGGGATTGTTAAAAACGGGCCTTCGTTATAAGAAGGGTTCGTTATAGTGAAGTTGGCCTGTATTTAAAAAATATATGAAAATGACTTAGATTTTTTTTCTCATTATGCAGACAGAACACGTCCCTCCGTACGATGTAGTGCCTTCTATGCGACCTGTAGTTTTAGTGGGGCCTTCTTTGAAAGGATATGAGGTAAGCAACATCTGCTACACCAGAATTCTTATCTGTGCCCTGTTTAAATAATAAACTGGAACTGAGGAACAAAGAACTAGGATAGAAAAAAAAACCTGATTTTATTCATTCACAATGAAACGTTTTTTTTGTTTTCTTTTCAGAAAGGAACATCTTAAATCAGCTTCTAAACTATGTTGTTATTGAAAATTAGAAAATACAGATGGACCTGGATATTGTCAAGCTGTCCCCTAAATACAGTACATATCCCTGTAGGAGCACATGCTCAGAGCAATTTTTTGTAAAATTTTCCAACAGAACATGCCTTTATTTTTGCCATTATATTAATTACAGAAATGTTAGGTGAATGAATAAGGTTCGTATCATATTTTCTTTTCATTTTTGTTCTAGGTGACGGACATGATGCAAAAAGCACTGTTTGACTTTTTGAAACACAGATTCGAAGGACGGTAAGTTCTGTGATGTCTCTTAACAGTCATCTGGCATAAAGTTAATTTAAAGAAACCAAAAACAACCGAAGCAGCTATTGGTGTTCAGTATATACCATAAACTCATTATAGAAAATACAAAAATACCACATTACTATCTATATTATATTACAGTAAATACTGTGTTTTTGGACAGTGTAGGTTATTATGGCAGTAGTATGTCTTTTAATTCAGATATTTCCTAAAATAAAAGACTGTACTGAATTGGCCGTGGCACTCTAAAAACAATGTATTTGATGATGTGTGCTTCTCTGTTTCTGTACATACAGTTGTGTAACACTTTGTTGTTTGTGCACAATGTTTTAAAACTGCTTTTGAATTTTTTAAAATGTCATTTATATGTAATGGATTGCAACTGCAACTGCACTGTTGAATACACTTACAATATTGACCTTGCCAGTTCGCTACTAGCATACACTTTAAACACACAAAAACATGACTACGTTGCTGCTGCTGCTTTGAAATTGAAGTGTGCGTTTCGTCTAGTACAAGCTTCTTAGGCTGACTTACACTTTTCTAGAAAGCTAGTCGACTATTCAGTGCTACCCCTAGTGGTGCCAGCCCAATCTCGTGATAATCTTTTTTTTTTTTTTTTATCATTTGGCACAAATTGGCATTATGGCTGGAATTCTCTAACTGAACTCAGCAATTATGGGCATGATTTTGAAGTCTAGCTTCTCACGTTCTGCTGCACATTCCACATCTCCTCTGTGCTGCTCTCCACAGGTGAAATGCAAGAACTAGATGTATTGAATTGTAGGATTTCTACAGACAGATAAACAGCATACTACACTGTGTAAGCATTAGATCTCGTAGTTCTTATAGTTTAGTAACCACACTTCAGGCATGACTTTAACATAATGTAGCAGTGTTAACTGTATCAAAATACATCGTTTTACTTACTTTCATCACTAAAAGTTTCTAACGTCCTTTTTAAGGGCTGAGTCTATCAGTGCTGTCGATGCCTTAAAAAGTCATGTTGCATGCTTTTAACTTGTGGAATTAGCACCATTCCTATTGGGAAATGATTGTCCTCGCTTTACATACTCTGTGGCGCCTGACATTTTTTTAAAAATAGACCAGGATTGAAATTAAATTTTGTAGACAGCACTTGTTCATAATTTTTTGCTGATAAGATTGCCTGTGTTAAATGAATAATATTATTTTCTAGAGGTTGGCACGGTAGAAAATCCGGAACCAGGTGCCGCCATGAAAAATACCGGGTACCTGGATCTTTTCGGTAATGATTAAAAAAAAAATCATATATTAATGTTTTAAGTGGATGATACATATTTAAATACTATATAGTACATACATTTAGTCACATCAGATCTGTAGACTCGTGTAACCTTTTTTAATACTGGAAACATTGAAATAATAATAATAATAATAATAATAATAATAATAATAATAATAATAATAAAACGTCTAGGTTTGAATATAGTTATTAATGTTAAATGCACTGCATGCTGTGTGATTCTTTGTGACATCTATTGGCCATATTCCGCTGTTGTTGTTTTAAAACATGGCATCCAGCAAAGGAGCCTTGTGTGGAATTTCTTTACCAAAGCAGGAGAAAACGGATTTTGCCAAGGAAATATTTCATTCAAAGGAGGAAGCACTTTTTTTTTTATTTAACCCAAAATAAAATAGGTAAACGTTTTGTAAGTGTGTGAGTAATGTTTTTCTCATACTGGTTTAATTTTGTGCCTACGCATTTTGGAGTGCATGCTTTTTCCACTAACGATTTAGCATTGGAATAATAAGCTGGGTTCACTAAAATGCGGGCTACCGGAATGTATTATTCCTTATTATTAGGTTGATATCTACTTCTTTAATCAATATTATTACAGTACTTTGCCTCACCTTGTAAAAAAAAGTCAATAATCCTTGGTTGTTTCGAAGCCATTCGAACGCGTTTAACTAGCTATGGTGGTATGAAATGAGCCGTACTGACAGTACACATTTTTGAAGGGCGCAGCAGAGGCTATAGATATCAGCGCGACTTGGAATTCATGTATGCACACAAGGGATGAAATGCATTTTATTTTGCTGCAAAACAACTAAACATATAAAAGAGCCTAAATAAATAATTATTAGTATGATTTTATCCGAGGCCCGTGCCTCAGGTGCCTCATAGTTGACTACAGGCTTGGTACTGAAGAGAAGAATAGTCGCCGCAGTTGTTATTATTGAGGTGTACATGCCGCTGTTATTGTTTTCTGTAAAACCTTGATATCCTGTCAGTTAAGAAAAGGCTTCATACAAGGCTTGTTTTATTAACATTATCTTTATTACGCCGACCAGAGACTCACATTGTCATATTTCTACATTTTCTTAAAGTAATAATCGAACCCGGGTAGTAAAAAGAAACCTGGTTTGGGTCGGGTCATTTAAAACCCGACGGATACCCGGGTTTTCATTTGTTATTACGTTTGTTGCAGTTGTAGTTGCTCTTGCTACATTGGCGATTCCTGAAAAGGGACAAATAGTAAAGCCAGTGGAGTAGTTGGATATGGCTTAACCTTCACTGATGACAATATTGTATTACATCAGTAATAGTACTTCAATTGGACTAATGACCACTGGGTCTCCTGCACATGCACCCTCTGCAGGCCTGGTTCAACAGCAGGGTTTTTCAGCTCGCGTTGAACTGCGACCACCTTTGAGGTTTTCAAATTTAAATTACTCTGTGTTTCTGAAAGTTGTCAGTTTATGACTTTTCCTAAACACATGTATTAAATACCCTGACAGCATTTGAATGGCAGGATCGCAAAAATAAGGAAGTTATAATCCCGCCCACCTAGAACCGCCAAAGCAGTCATTTTGACTGTCTTTTACTATACATGTTTTTATTTTGAATATAACCTACAATATTCTTTTTTTAATATACACGTCTGTTGTTATCTCTACTGAACCTAGCAGCCATCAATTCTTCGTTTTGTACAAGGAATGCACCTGGGAAAATATCAGTAGGAGAGATTTCATCTTAAAGATAGCCACAGAGCTTCGGCAGAAACAGTACTGCATGGAGTGACACACGCAGGAGAAAAATATATGTTACTTTTGTTCTAAATTTTAAAAAAATGTCATTTTTACAGTTTTGTATGTACATATATCTGTTTAAACACTAGTTTCTTTTGAAATGTTTATTTTATTACAGTTTTTCATTTTTTGAAGTAGTGCTTTATATGTGGAAAATTTAGAAAATAAACCCTTTTATGTTTAATTGTTTATTTAAATACGATGCTTAAGGTCTGCAGATGTTTGATATGATGTGCTTGAATAAAACTTGAGTTGTATCTGATAGTTTGTCTTTCATTTTAATATAGACATTGTTTAACCCTTTGCGGTCCATTGTCGGACTGGGTCCGACATTGCAATTATTCTCACCAGGTCCTTTGTCGGACCCTGTCCGACATCATTTTAAAAGCAAAAACGCAAAAGTCGGTTTTTCAACGGAAAAAGCCGAAAACCATTCAATGGCCAAGTGGGAGCGAAAGGAGCTGAGACAAGCCGATAAAAAGAAAAAAAAAAAAAAGGCGTATCTCATGAATAGTCATACTAGCCCCACTTCATCAGATGGGGCGGTCAGATGGAAACAAGCTGGGAGTACAGTATCAGCACAGAGACTATCACGGACATTTGCAGAGCTTTTTGAGATGTTATAGTAATAAAATAATGACTTGGATTGCATTATTGAGGAGTTTGGTGATAAAGCGAGTCATCAGGAGACGATTGATCGGTATGTACGACTATTATTATTATTATTTTTTATTTGGTAGCATATGTGAAACCGATAGCAAACGAAAGGGTGGGGCGGGGCTGGAGATCCCTAGTGAGTGCTTTGTTGATATGCAGGGCCATTTAAACCCGTTTGACTGTGAAAAAATACTTTTAAACAGCGCGTCTAAAATTAACTGCTTCGAGTAAAAATTAATTAGACCTGGCGAGCCTGGCAGAATTAATAAATGGACCGCAAAGGGTTAAAATGTAACCGTCATAATGACTGCCGGCGGTGGTTTTAGGTATGAGTATAACCGCGGTGGTTCTAGTGTTAACAGTGTCTCATCACTGTCTAAAGGCACACTTTTGGTAGAAACAGACGGCCCCATCTGCACCGAGGTGTGGCGCTGAGCAGTGTCACCAGAAGATAGGTCTTTACCATGGACGCGTCCAGCCTGGGCTGGAGCGCTGCGTGGAATGGACAGAGGGGAATAACCCTGAGGTGGTGAGCCAACCCACTGTCCCCTCTGGTTCTCCATAATAGGAGCGGGGGGACCCACTGGCGATAGATACCTTGTAATTACCAGTGGCCGAGGCAACTGTTACATGCCTTCCCACCGCTTGCCCTGCTCCTGCTGTGTCTGGAGAAAATCAGGCAGGATCGGGCCAAGGTGCTCCTAGTAGCCCCTTACTGGCCCAGGAGACTGGTTTTCAACCCTGATGCAGCTCTTGAGCGGCCAGCTGTGGAGACTGCCCAAATGCTGCGACCGGCTCAGTCAGGCACGGGGGGACCTTATGGCATCCCGACCCATCGAGCCTGCAGCTCTGGGTCTGGCCCCTGGTCAGCAGCATTTGAGCCATCTGGGCCTGTCCAACAGGGTTATTGACACCCTGCAGAGTGCCAGAGCACTGTCCAGTACGGGTACAAGTGGGGTGTTTTCAGATGTGGTGTCTGCCTCGTGGGTTTGACCCCACGACTTGTTCCATGGCAGTAATACCGCAATTTTTGCAGGACCTGTTTGACGGAAATCTCTCTCCACATTAAGGTCTACCTGGCAGCTATTTCAGCTTGCCATGTCAACATTGACTCGGTCTCCCCAGGAGCTCACTTCCTGACCACCTTTGAAGGAAATTGTTCCTTGCTGGAGGCTAAACGTGGTGCTTAATGCACTCATAAAGGCTCCATTTGAGCCCCTGACATTTTTATCATGAAAGTGGCTTTCTTGCTCGCTGTCATCTCCGCAAAGCGGGTGAGTGAGATGTAGTCATTTTCTATTGCGAAAGGTTTCTTAATTTTTACAGAGGCTAGGACAAAGGTTACGCTCTGCACCGATTCTGCCTTTTCACAAACCAGTCTGTGGAATTGGAGGCTTTCAATCCACCTCCATTCCAGTCTGACAGCTCCATACACTCTGCCCAATTTGGGACCTGGCATACTACGTTGACAGGGTGAAAAGCTGGAAACAGTCTAAATGATTTTTAGTTTGCTATGGAGTGAAGTCCCATGGTCAAGCCCTGTCTAAGCATTAGCTGTCCAAATGGATAGCAGACAAGGTTTGGACTGCCTATGAGCTGGCCAACTTGCCAACTTGCTCCCTCCAGAAATGCTTACTGTCCATTCCATCAGGAGCATTGCAACTTTGTGGGCTTTATTCCAGGGTGCACCTGTCAAGGACATTTGCAATGCAGCGGTATTGGGCTACTCCCCATACCTTTACTAGGTTCTATAGACTTAATGTTGTGGATCCTCAAATCCATAGTTTTAGAATGGTAATGCACAGGGCAGCCCCTCGGCTTAGCCTTGTAGCATTCCAGTCGTTCTGCAATATTGCCCTTGCAACGGCTTTGGTACACTCACCCATAAGGTAATGGTTACATTTGGTACTTGAAGAGGAACGTTAGGTTATTATCATAACCCCGGTTCCCTGAAATAGAAATGTAAGCATTAACATTCAAGGTCGCTGCGTCCATGATTGCAGCAGGCTTGAAGGAAAAATGACGCTGAGATCTGTGAGTGCAGTACTTTTATGTCCTCGGGGGCGGGCCATGACTGCGTCACCCGCTTTGCGAGCAGCTTTGGTATATCTGGGGTCTTTAGGAGGTAAATACCCATACGATAATGGTTTCATTTCTATTTCAGGGAACCAGGGTAATGATAATAACCTAACGTTATGTTGGTTTCTTTTCAGAATATCAATCACACGGGTCACAGCCGACATCTCACTTGCCAAACGCTCAGTATTAAACAATCCAAGTAAACATGCAATAATAGAGCGCTCCAACACAAGGTCCAGTTTAGGTGAGTATTGTGAATGCTCTTTTAGTGTATTAATAGCACATGTGTATTCTTCCCATCCAGGTGGTGGCAGCTCATTTGCAGGGGTGACTTTAAAAAATCTCTGAAAAACAATGTCTCCTTTCCCCAAGTACAGATTTTTACTTCACAAGGTTGCACACCGAATCAGGGGCCGAGCTGAGGTTTAAATCTAGGATCTTCCTCCTGTCTGACCACTGTATATTTATATAGACTGCTTACTAGTACACACATAGATTGAATTGTTGTACGATTTTACGTTGAACTGAAATGTTTAGGGTTTAGTTTGAAATTGAATGAAACTCCCGTCATCGATGCATACATTTTGTAGGATAAATGCCCATAACATTTAGTTGGGTTTCAGTTTCAGGAACAGCTAATACTAAGAGTATGGTAATCATAAAGAAAAGAAATGCATGGCTTAAATATACATAACGACAGCTTTTATCCTCTTAGACCGTGCTGGGATGTGCCACCCCTGGATTTTATTAGCGCATTTTAAAACACTGGGCAATCGATTTCTTGACGAGACATCTTTGTGAATTACATAAGACAGTGCCATCCAGACGTATCTACTCTCTTAAGAATAAACCCGTGACTGATCATATTGCAGGAGAAAGTATTTCAAGAAGGATGGGAAATACATTATTCTTATGTTATTAGGTTAGGTAAGGTTTTTAAAATAGATAAACCCATCTTTTCTTCAGAGCCTGGGTTTTTTGCACCTTTTGTTGCTATAACGAATCAGTTTTCTCTTATAATAATAATAATAATAATAATAATAATAATAATAATAATAATAATAATAATACTCTGGCTGGCTCTTACAACATTCTACACGATTCCTCACTAATCTGCATTTTCAGTTTCTGAGGGGGTGTTGTCATCTTTTGTTGCTGTGTACCACACATTGTACAGTGCTTGCAGCTACTGCTTTTGCAATTGGTTATTACATTTTCAATGCTTTGCATGAGAACCTGATTGTTCTGGCTTTTCCATTCTATTGCATCATTCTGCCCTCCCTTTCCAGATGCTTTGGGTATGTATATGATATGCTTGTTGTTAATTATCTAGCTGTTTCTTTGTGTTCAGTGTTTGTTGTGTGCTATGCAACTACAATACTTCAAGAACAGATTAGAGGCGTAGATCAGAGGAAGCCAAATGTGTGTTTTAAAGAGCCTGAACACGTGTATTACCTGTAATTACTAGAAGCGTCATAATTAATGACGTAATTCATATATTAATCAAAACATAATTAGCATTTTAATAGTAGTAATTGTTATTCAGTAGAAAAAAGAGCTTTAACCTTATGTCTCTTACTTAAAATTACAATAAAATACTGTACATTCCCAGATGTTCTAATTATACATGCTCATATGTCCTATAGATTGAACATTTTGAAAACCTAGAACAGTTATAACAGTGAGAGGCTATAATTAACAACCCTTGCCAACAGTAAAGTACAACAAAACAATTGATTCAGATACATTATTCCAGGAACTTTTTCAAGCTTTTAATAGTATGTTTAATTATTCTAGGTGGTGATATACTACTAATTAAATAATACAGTATGTTGTTTTTTAATAACAAAAACAAATAATAATACAAGCAAGTGCATATGTTATTAAATAGTATAGTTGATCCTGATTTCAGGAATGAATCATCTTGGCTTTCATTTCAACACGGTTTTCACCTCCTGTCATCATGCATTTTACTGCAGTTTACCCTCTTCAGTTCTTTCTCTGAATCGCTTAAAGAGAATATTCCATTCCTGGGTTTTGAAAATGTTTTAGCCCTTTCCCAGAGAAACCTCAGCTACGGAAAAGTTCACCCTTAGGGCTCTATTCTTGAAACATATTGAAAAATAATTTCCATTCAAACTTGTAGGTTGTTTCTGTGTATTGCAAGCTGAATCCCTGCTTTGTCTCTGAATGAAATTACCTGGAATTCATCTGGTGGGATAGTGGAACATCTTTCAGATGGTGCTTCATTTATAAGTACTTCAGGGAAACTGAATCTCCTACAGTATATGGTAGATAGATACAGGGTGTAATGTTCTAATATCTTCCAGAGATATTGATTCGTGTACCTATTAACCAATCATCTTCTCCACCAGCTTGTAGTTGCAGGTCTACAGACTGGAGGTTTTATGTTTTTCTACAAAACATGTTTAACATTTCTGGTGGAGGTACTTTGACATCCATGATGCTTATCAGGAATTGACTGGATAATCCTGTACTAACACTCTTCTTCCAAATGAAAATTGAAACAAACTGCATGTATGATTGTAAGCAAAAGCAGTGGTAGAATGTTAAGATGACCAGCTTGAACAGGTGACTAACACAGATGGTTTCCTCCCAGTGCTCCTCTCCAGTGTCAATAGATTAAATGCCCTTAGCAGTCGAGTAATACCGTGCATTTCCCAGTGTAAAATATTTCTGAAAATATTATTAGAAAACAGTCTTAGTTATATTTACATACTTTTATGGTTCAAGAATAGAGCCCTTTACAGATCTGTCAGACCTATAGTAAAAATGTCACGTCAATTGTCAAAAGCTGTTTTCCCTGTCATTGTCATTAAAACCATAGATAATAGGGGATATGTAAACTTTTTGTTGTTGTTTTTATAAGTATATGTTTTACTATGGAGACACGCATATAATCATAAAAAAACATGTGGACAGCTATTAGATTAAATCCTTAGTACTAACATTATAAAATAATTACTGTTTGTTCTTTTTTTATGTTTAGCTGAAGTGCAAAGCGAAATTGAACGCATCTTTGAACTAGCAAGAACCCTGCAGCTGGTAGTGCTGGACGCTGACACTATCAACCATCCAGCTCAGCTGGGAAAAACATCACTTGCGCCAATCATTGTTTATGTAAAAATTTCATCTCCAAAGGTAGGAGCATTCTAAAGATACTAGAACAGTTGTTTTCAAATGTAAGCACCTCAAAAACTGAAGTCAGTATAATTATATCCATAGGGAATTAGGGTTTTTTTTTCAGAACATTTAATTTGCACATTTGTTTTCTGAAAGGTGTAAAACACCAGCTGATGTTTCTAAACTGTTAATTCAGAATTCGTGGAGTGGGTTTCTCTGTGGGTTTCTCGGTAGGAAGGAAAGATCCCATTGTTTTAAAAGACCTTTGTATCATGTTATGTTTCGGCCGTCACATCTTGGTGACTTTTTAAAACGAAAGAATCCCTGTGGTCTCAGTAGAGCTCACAGAATCATGTATCAACATGTATATACATTCAGTACAATAGAGTGTAACTATCTACCCGTCCCTCTGCAACACACAGGGTCATATTTTCAAAGCGTTTCCTTCATTCTTTAATTAATGTATTTTTTGGACGAAGAAAAAATCACGTTAATGTTACAAAATAAAAAACACATTGAGCGTGCTAAAGAGGACTAAGGTGCTTGGTTATATATATATATATATATATATATATATATATATATATATTAATTATACACACAGTGCTCCCTCGCTATAAGGCTCTCGATTATAACACTCTCACAGCATGTCCCCCAATTCCCTATACTATTGATTCATGTAATATGTCTACAGTAAACACAGTACCGGTGTTGTTCAAACTGTAAACAACATCTCAGTGTAACTCACGTTTCTGTCTCTTCCTTTTTATACAGTATTTGAACTGAAGAAAAGCTGTGCTGGCACATAACACAGACGTCTTACTCAGCATTCATTTTATAACTAAATAAATATTAGGCCTATTATGTGGTTATCTTTCCTAATGTATTTACTTTTTTTGCTGCGAGAGGAGCTGCAGCTTTCTCTGGGAGACAAGATGCTTCAGCTTCGCTTCAGCCCTGCTCCAGCAGCCGAACCTGGGGCGATTCTCTCTTCCCCTAGCCTGACCCGCTCTCATTTTCTCACTTGGCTTGCTTGTCTGTCGCTTCAAACTGAATTCCCGACCGCCATTTAGCCAGACTATTTATAGTTTAAAAACTGCTAATTAAAATGATCCACGAGTGGGAATGTTAGCTTTTCTTGTAAAAAATATAGCATTGATTACATGATGGTTGATGCATGGTTAATTCATGGAAAGTTACATTTTTGCTTCACTATATGTGCATTATAGAGAGGGAGTTGTTGTATTTTGTATTTTAGTCAGATGTGTGTTGTTATGTGTCCCGCAGCGCCCCCCACCCCCTCCCCCATTTATAACACTCTTCGGTTATAACGCTCATATTGTGTGTCCCCCCTATGAGACCCGCGTTATAGCGAGGGAGCACTGTAATATATTGTATATAATATAAGCAATAAATTATGGATCACCATACAGTATATATATACAGTTGTAGTCAGAGGTTTACATACCCCAATGGAAATTTATAATTACTAGATATTTCTCGAAAACAAATAATTGTAGGAAAACTCTTAGCAAAAGTTTTACTTTTGTGGATGAGGAAACAAAGTTACAAGAAATTGATTCCAGTTGTAGTCTCAGTAAGTTGCCTTGGATAAAGGCGTCTGCTAAATAAACAAATAATAATAATAATATATATATTCTCAGGAACTACAAAACAATATACCAGGAGTCATCCATTATGACTTCTTGTTATGTGTAATGTAGAGCTGTTGACAAAATATTGGAAAAACTAACTTGGAAAACAATTATATATAAAAATAAGTTATTAGCAACTAAATACTGTACATGTATATAATACTGTGAATGTTTTTTTAAATTATTATTATTATTACTTTAAGGTTTTACAGAGGTTAATAAAATCCCGAGGGAAATCACAGGCAAAGCACTTGAATGTCCAGATGGTAGCAGCTGACAAACTGGCCCAGTGTCCTCAAGTGAGTAACTTTCAGCAGTAAATTCTTTGATCAATGGTTTATCAATTTTACCCAATCTGAAATAGCCAATTTAAATGTTACCTTATTCTCTTTATCCCATTTTATGCCATTTAAGAATTTTAAAAAAAGTCTAGAGGTACCAACCGCTTCCTTTGCTGTCTGTTTTTCATTGTATCAGATAGTGTTCCTGTGTATCTGTTCTTACAAACATTATTTTAAATGTTTTGAATCTATTCTATTAGTTGAAGGCATATAAATATGTATCGATTAAAGTAATTGCCGCTAACGCAATAGTTCTATATATGTTTTCTTCCATTCACACCAGTTCTCTATATAGGTCTGAAATAGGCAGTTTTGAAAGAATCTGGTACTGCTATAGGTTAGAGAAATCTCTGTTTGCAATCGATGCTTTTAGACTGTCTTGCACTTCAAGTTTATTTTAGCCAAATGGTCAACATCAAAATGTTTGTAGCCATGGAAACATGATTGTTTCTGCAGCTGATGGCAATTATTTTGTTGCAGCTGAGGAACGTAAATACAGAGGCGGCTCTGACAGAACATTCTTGAGCCCAATGGATTTTCAGAATTAGAGGGGCAGAGTAACACTTATTGGTGTTTGTAAGCAAATGGTTTGAGCAAGAGACTGTCCCTAACAGTAAATGATCAGTCGCCACTCAAAATATAAATCTTACTGTTGCTTTTTCTCTGCTGTGTATATGTGCTTGATTTTTCCCAACTTTTCCCCCATCTCACATTTGGGGTCTCTTTTAGGCAGGCAGTTCTGCATATTGCACCAAAGGTCAAGCCCATATACAAGATGTGTACGAAATTTAAAAGTAGTTTGAGTTTGGACACTGTTAGCTCCAGTTAGGATTGCGGGCAGGTCAGAATAAGATAAAAATTGGGTCTAGGGACCCAATTCTGATAAAAGGTATTTAAAAGCTATAACAATTATCTAAACATAGGTTTATTTTGTATATTACCAGGTACGTAAAACCTCTAAAAATCAATACATAATCTTTTTGTGTCCAGAATGTATAAATGTGATATTGCTGGTTGTGTCAATAAACTGGATTATAACAAACAGTTGTCTGAAATGTATGATAAACAATGAATAATATGCAATGACATGTTCTTTACCAGGACATGTTTGATGTCATTCTGGACGAGAATCAGCTGGAAGATGCCTGTGAACACATGGCTGACTATTTGGAAGCCTACTGGAAGTCAACACATCCCCCAAGCAGCAACCCTGCTAACCCTCTGCTGAGCTGCACACTGGCGACAGCAGCCCTGCCAGCCAGCCCTGTGCCCGTCTCCAACCTCCAGGTACAAGTACTGACCAAGCTTAAATCCAATCTGGGGCTTTGGAGTTCCAGTGAGAAGGAAGATGAGCAGGAGAACACAGCAAAGATATATGAAAAACAAAACATGCAGGATATGGCCAACTTAAAAAGTTTGCCCCCTTGTGGCACCTTGTGAGAATGTCCCTCTCTTGGTATCTCCCAAAGAGCCTTGCATGAGAATGCTATCTAACTGGGTTCAGTCAGGCTCCACTACCACAGAACGATGCAGGGTGCTGCACAAGCCGTTAAGGCAACAGGGCATTTAAAGTGATTTCAGGATAGCAATTTCCAGACTCAAGGAAATGTGATGGTTTCAAAATTTGTTTTTAAAAATTAGCATTGTTAAGGTTTGCTAAACTTTTTGCATAACAATTTATTTTCTTTTATCTCTAGATATTTATGTAGGATAGCACAGAAGCCTGTCCCCTTGATTCTTGAAATTTATTTTTTGTAATGTGTCGAAAAGATTGAAGCAAATCATTGTATTGCTTCTTGATGAGCATCCTTTTTCCAAGCTCTGGTTGTGTGGGAACAAGTACACTAATATTTGAATCCAGAATGTATTAGCTCTTGTCCTATATACTGAGCTACTGTATCTTCCCTTGCCTCTTACTATCATTCTACAAGCGATTTGAAAATGGTCACTCAGATTTTTTTTTTATTTCTTCCATGGATCTGTTAAAATAACATTTTTACATTGTATACCCCTATTCATTTTATAACTTCTAACATTTGTTAGTAAATGGCTATGCAGAGCAGACAGTGATAATCATTTTATTGAGATAGCAGATTTCTGATATTTCTGACTCAGTATTTCAATTTTAAAGATGACATTTAAAAGAATTGCTCACTTTCACAGCTGAATGGTAAAATCACTAACACATGGGTGTATTTTTGTAATGTTATAGTTTCATCACCACCTGGTTACAATTTAAATATAACTTTTTTTACCCTTTAGAAAAAGGTTAAAATAATAGGCTTTTGCACTGCAAGCTTAAAAAAAGTTTGAATCAATCAATGTAGATAATTTTCGGGCCCATTACTTAATAAATAACAGCCATTCACTTTTGTACAGTATATTAGCAATGATCTGATGGATAGTGTACTGATTACATCCCTAACCTTACTGCGTGTGCTGTACATAGTTTGGTAGTATTGCATGTGAAATAGAATTATTGTAAAAAGCAAAGGGACTTTGCTGCATGCACTCCATTTTGTTTTATTATTATTATTGAAGCCTCAGAGGTATTTGAAAACTCACTGACCTCTGTTAGGTTTACCATCGTAAAAGCAGAGTATAAAGCGAGTTACCTAATCCTTGCCTGGGGGGCTCAATTTGCCTGTTTATTTGTGTGCGTGTTTGTGTGTGAAAACAACCCTAACTACTTTGCATGGTGTGACACTAACCAGGGCTCCCAGGGAGAACAGAAGAGCGAGAAGTCGACACCTGAACAGACCGGTTCTCGAGAGCAGGAGGAGGAGGAGGAGGAGGAGGAGGAGGTGCCCCGAACTGAGCCTACGAAGAAATCGCAGCATCGCTCCTCCTCCTCGGCCACGCACAGCACCATAACCACCACCGCCACCACGGAGCAGAGGAGGGGCGGGGCGGGCAGCCGGGGCCTTGCCTGCCAGGAGACCTTTGATTCGGAGACGCAGGACAGCAGGGACTCGGCCTACGTGGAGCCCAAGGAGGAGTTCACAGAGGAGCAGGACGAGCATTACGATTCCCACAGGGAACACAATCACAGGGACGAGTCTCATGGGGGTGGACACAGGCACCGAGAGTCAAGGCACCGGTCAAAGGAGCGCGACCGGGAACAGGACCACAATGAGCGCAACAAACAGCGCAGCCGGCACAAATCCAGAGACTTCAGCGAAAGGGACGGTGAGGCCGTATCCAAAAAACGGAATGACGTCGCTGAATGGAACCGGGATGTGTACATTCACCAGTAACTTTTGCCGACTCTGCCACAGCCCTCCACCCACCACTGTTCCCCACCATCGCCCCCTTGACTCCCAAATCAACCCTTTTCTTTGTGTTCCTTTTAAATTGACAAAGAGTAAAACAGTTTTGTGTAACATTCGTACCTCCGGTTGACCCAACTTTCTAGACTGCATTGCAAACCTTGTTAATGTAAGGCTACTTTGTACAGCTGTTGCTAATACAGCAGCAGTGTGGTTATAGAAAGAAAAAAAAAAGATATATACATATTTTTCATTAGTGCTTTATTTAAATGAGCATGGTACAATTGAAGACACCCTGGTGTTGTACTGTGCTTCTTGAGGGATTTGTTTGGTACCTGCCACTTGAACAATATATATTACAATCAAACTACTGTTAGAGTTTTTTATCAAAAATATACATGAGGTTGAAATCTCCTTTGTTTTCAGCAAGCTGGGATTAGTATTGTAATCCTTTATTTATGGTTTACATTTTTTGCATGCTAATAATTGAAAGGTTATTAATTATACGTACCTCTTTTGGGACTTAACTTGGTCTTGCCTTACAAGACAAAGGAATAGTAACACAATTTTCTGGTGCTGTCTTAAAAAGAAGTATCATACTGTTTGTATTTAGACACTTGATACCCAGATGGACCTGTCCAAAGGGATTTTAGTGCTTTTAAATTGACAAAGGGTAAGTAACCCCCCACATGAATTTGCAGTGGTAAACATGGTCAAGTATGTACTGGTATGTTTGCTATTTTAATTGCATAATCAAAATAGATTGGAACGCATAGATTCAGTGAGTGTGAATTCAGTTTCAATTCTTATAGAGCCCCCTTTAATTTAAGCAGATTATCAATTCTAATGATTCAAACCATTTCAAAATGTTTACATTTTAGTTACCATTAATTCATCAGACTATTAGTTACATTCAGTCTACAATTAAATCTATTATGGATATATGTTTTACTGTTATTCTATTCTCATTTTATTTGGAGTTATCTAGATTTAAATTTAGTGTAAAGTTAGTTCACATTTTATTCTGCACTAAATTCGATTTTAATGTAGACTGAATGTACAGTTTTTTCTTAATGTGAAATCATTTTCATTTGGCCATTTTTTATTTGGAAATAAATACATTTACCTTTGCCATTTTTCTTTTAAACTGCTTTCTCTTTGTTGTTTTGTGAATAAAACAATCACATTAAAAAGCATTTTTTAAAGCTTTTTAAACATTGCAGAAAATCAAAGCTGTGCTGTGTACTGTATATGCACGTGTATTGATTATTATTATTTTTTCCAAATAAGATTGGCAAACATTTGTATATACTTCATAAATGCCTTTGTAGATATTGACAGTATGTGAGTAGATGAACCTGTTGCACTGTTAAATGGATTTTATTTATTTATTTAACTGTACAAATGGTGGCTGTTATATGTAAATGTTGATTTTAACATGTAGGACTCTCAGTGCATCAACAGGAACTGTGTTCCAATGCTTTTGTTGTACAACAAAGATATTTGAATCATTTTAACTGGGATAGGTTAATGTTCTTCCTGTTTTAGCATCTTTGCATACAGTATACATTTGGCATGATCAATGATGTATTTGTTTATAGGAGCTGCTCCGATCTTTATGCTATATTCAGTTGTGTTTTCTGCGTATCTATTTGGTTTGACTTAAGGATCTAACCTTGAGTTTTCCTGGCTTTTGTTTTCAACCTTTTTTCTGCTTAGAGACTAAGTGCACAATTCACTCACTGATATCATTTCACATAGACTTATTTTACAGGTTTAAAAGGTCTCAAGTGGCTATTTAAAGAATGTACATTGGACATATATGTAAAAAAAATAAACTTCAGAACAAAGAAACAAAAACTACAGTATTTTTAAAACTGCAAGCCAAACGCACACCCTCGTTTTTCAAAGTAGACCCTAAAATAACAATATTGAATACTAGTATATCCATTTGTTCTGACAGTGGAAGGGTCTATGTACTGTTACACTACACTAATGATTGTGTTGTAATTTATTTCATGGTTGGTTATTTAGAGAACAGGCAGAATGATTTTGTTCAGCCCTTCAAATGGTATACATCTCGCACAACACTCTCCTGAGCAATGATGTTTAAGTACTATAATTTGATGTGCTGTGGCTCACACGTTCATGCACGGGGCATAGCTTCTCGTTTAACAAAACTGAATGATAATAACCTAACATTTCCTTTCAAGTACCAAATGTAACAATTACCGTGTTCGTGAGTGTACCAAGGGCAATATTACAGAACGACTGAGAGGCTGCCTTGTGCATTACCACATCACTAGGGCAAAAAAATTGAGGGATAAACTCACCTCTATGCCTGTGTTATAAGGGTTGACTGAGAAGCTGCCCTTAATCCTCTAGTTCCAAAACCATGGTTTTGAGGATCCACAACCTTAAGTCTGTAGAACCTAGTAAAGGTATGGGGAGTAGCCCACACCGCTGCATTGCAAATGCCTCCAACAGAGGCATTCTGGAATAAAGCCCACGAAGTTGCCATGCCCCTGGTGGAATGGTCAGTGAGCTTTTCTGGAGGGGGCAACTTGACCAGCTCATAGGCAGTCCTGACTGTGTCTGCTATCCACTTGGACAGCCGCTGCTTAGACAGGGCTTGACCATGGGACTTCACCTCATAGTAGACAAAAAATAGTTCGGACTGCCTCCAACTTTTCGTCCTGTCAACGTCGCGCTCTCGAAAGGAGGTGGATGGAAAGCCTCCAATTCCACAGACTGGTTGACATGAAATGCTGAGATAGTCTTCGGCAAAAAGGCAGTATTGGTATGGAGCATAACCTTAGTCCTGGCCTCTGTAAAAAGTAAGCAGGCTTTCACTATCGAGACTGCCTGCATCTCACTCACCCAGCGAGGGACAATATCCTTCATAGGCGGCCAGGAAGTGAGCTCCTGGGGAGACCGAATCAATTCACCAATCGCAAATCTGACTTTAGCCCCGCCCACTTTTCACGCACTTGATATTGTTGCTACGTCAAGCTACCGAGATAAAAGAAAAATGACAGCCACGCCAAGTTAAAGTGTTCGACTTTTGGAAAACTGACAAAATCTCATCCCACAGTTGACAAAAACATGACGGATTTGGGAACTGCTGTGTAGGTTTCCTATCAACAAAGTGGTAAAAACAAAAATAAAACATATCCCATGCAAAGCAGTAATCAGGCAAGTCATACTTGGGGTGGTGTTAACTGGTAGTTTGAAATCAGACCGCTGTGAAAAGCGCTTAGTTGTGCTAACTTTTTTTTTTTTTAATTAAAAAGAATAAATAGACACTTCTCAGAGAGCATGGCAAATATACATATACATACATACATACATACATAAATACATACATACATACATACATACATACACACAAAGGGACAGTCAGAGTTACCTCAGGGACGTAAACTTGTTGGTCTCAACTTAATAGAGAACATAAAAAGAAAGTACTTGGCTGGATTGTTTTCTGAATGATAAAAAAAAAGAATATTGCTGTTGTCAGTTATATTGTTATAGTTGTTGGCAACAGCTGATTTATTTATTTATTTATTTAGTATTCTAACAAATGAATCCTAATCTACAGTCAAAGTGAGTGTGACAGACTGTTAGAAAAATGTTTTATAACTACTCCAAAAGACAAATGTGCTGTTTGTTCGTAGTGTCTAAAACAGCCAGAACGACATGGAAGTTCATTATTTCTTTTATTTTAATTATTCTGTAGGTACGGTATGTTGAACTCCCTTTTTGACAAAATTTGGTTTAAACTGTGTGTGAACTTTTTTTATTTTTTTAAATTTTTTATCAGACTTTTTCCAGACAGTTTCTGAGATACATTTTTAATTATTAACCTTTACTAAACTTTGAAAAAAACGAGCCTTTGAAAGACAGAGTCCACAAGTGGAGAACAGTGATATAAAGACGTATAGCATTCAAACAAAACTCCAGGATATAGGAAAGCAATAGATTTGGCAGTTTGAATAGCTTTTAAAAGGTTCACCACACATCTGTGTTGGGCGTCGTACCTTGGAGCAGACGTAGGTATCTTTACCGATGTGTTTTATGTGCAGCTGATCTTGCGGTCTCCCGTTTTGCAAAACTGTGGCAAATGGCATTTGTTTGTCTGAGGTTAAGGCGATTAGATACCATAACTAAGCAATGCTGAGCATGCGGTGGGTTATGAGCTCTCTGATTGGCCGATTAAGTCGGCTTTGCGATCGGTGAATTTTGACATGGCAAGCTGAAATAGTTGCCAGATAGACCTTTAATGTGGAGGGAGATTTCCCGTCAAATAGGTCCTGAAAAAATTACAGTATTAATGCAATGGAACAAGTCGTGGGGTCAAAGCCACGAGGCAGACGCCACGTCTGGAAAACACCCTACTTGTACTGGGAACACATGGACGGTGCTCTGGCATTCTGCAGGGTGTCAATACCCTGTTGGACAGACCCAGATGACTCAAATACTGCCCTTCAGGAGCCAGACCCAGAGCTGCAGGCTTGATGGGTCAGGATGCTATAAGGTACCCTGTGCCTGACTGAGAAGGTTGTGGTGTTTGGGCAGTCTCCACAGCAGGCCGCTCAATAGCTGCCTCAGGGTTGAAAACCAGATTCTCTTCGGCCAATATGGAGCTATTAAGAGCACCTTGGTCTGGTCCTGCCTGATTTTCTCCAGACACAGCAGGAGCAGGGCGAGCGGTGGGAAGGCATATAACAGTTGCCTCGGCCACTGGTGTGCCAAGGCAGCTATCACCAGCGGGTCCCTGTCTCCTATTATGGAGAACCAGAGGGGACAGTGGGTTGATTCCTTAGAGGCAGAGGTCTATCTTTACTCTCTCAAACCTCTCCCAGATGAGGCTCACCACCTCGGGGTGAAGCCTCCACTGTGAGCTGATGGGAACTCCCCTTGAGAGGCAGTCCGGTCCGGACAAGCAATTTATCTCCCTCAAACCTCCTGCAAAAAATTCTGTAAGGCCAGGTAAACAGTCTGCAGCTCTAAAACATTGATGTGGAGACACTGCCAAGGGGAGTTCCACACACCGGCCATTCCACACAGCACCCCAGCCCAGGCTGGACACGTCCATGGTGATGACCTCTCTGGTGACACTACCCAGCGCAACGCCTAAGTGTAGGTGGGCCAGCTGTTTTCACCAAGAGTGCCTTTAGACAGTGATGAGACGCTGTCAGTAGGCGGTCGCGGTTCAACGTGGGCTGAAAAACCCTGCTGTTGAACCAGGCCTGCAGAGGGTGCATGTGCAGGAGACCCAAAAACATGTAATAAAACACTTACAGAAATAATATCAAATGTGTCGTATTTTAGCTAAAATACAAAACGAAAATAAAATAACCAGTCAGAGCTATACAGCCTGGGGGGAGACCACAAAGTCAGCCGCCTTACGTTGCTGGATCCCTCGGAAGAAGCGACTCAAGCCGCTGGCTTAAAGCACAAGGCACAAGGCCGCAGCAGGACGCAACAGGCTGTAGGGCACAATATACACGTAATTAGTTAAATTGTTACAGCGTTAATCTAATATCGCATAGATTTTGTGTAAAACGCTATAATTGCGAAAAATTAGAGTCAGAATCAACTAGTACGTATCTTAATCAGGCTCTCCGATCAGGTCAGTCTTGAAAGGAAAAATAGTGCTGAGATCTGTGAACACAGTCCTTTTGTGCCCCTGGGGGGTGGGCCATGACTGTGTCACAGGCTTGCTCAGCAGCTTTGGTATACAATATTCAGGTTCCGAACATGCATTACAAAATTCTCTGCACACCTCTCTGTACTATACGTACTTCACTTGAAGTACAGATTTGATTAAATATTTGGCTGTAGACATAGTGGCTCAAAACATCACATCTGTTCCACGTAAAAAATGATTTGATGTGTTGACTCTGTGCCACTTCCTGCAATCCTCCCCTATTATTGATACAATTTACTGTCAAAATGGCATAACTGTTGACCAAATTCATTAATTATGGAATTGTGGATTAACAAGGGTCTTTTTTTCTCTTAATCTGCTGTATTAACTGGATATGGTGTTGCTGCCTCTTATTTGAGAGCCTTTGTCCCCTTATTACCCTCCTTCTATGCTGTATTTTCTAGGGTGCCTGCTACTGGTTCCCAGAGCTAAAAGGAAAGAATATTCTGGAACAGCTTGTTGCACACAGCTACTAACCTTTTTCATAAAGGGCTTTATGGGAGTTTACAACATTTTTTAGATTTTCTTTTCTATTCATTGTTGATATTATTATTTGTTGTTTTGCTTGAAAGGCTCTATAAACGTGCTATGGGTACTTATGCCACCTTACTTTTGAAGATATTCAGATCTTTCCAAAACTACTAAAGTATGCCAGCTATTTTTTTTGTTGTTACATTTTTGGTTTTAGACTGAAAGTCTCTAGCCAACTGATTTGATCTGCCAAAAATTTTACAGACAGGTAACTATGCAAATTAAAATAATTAGCGCTGCTAAAATGACATGATACATTTTCCTTAAAAAAAAAAAAAAAAACATGTAAAAACTGAGGATAAAACAAATGACAGTTTATTTGGACAACAAATCCTAACATCAAAAAGTCACATTTATCACAGTATTTAGAATTGAGACTGCCATACATTGTTTCAGATATTCTTTTTAGTCAGTGTGTTGTAATGCTGTAGTAGAGTTACCTAGCTTTAAACCAGCTAACTTAACAGTCTATTCCTACAGACAGTGGAACTCAAGCAATAAAACCTCTTCTGACCTCTTTCAACACTGTATTTCCTGATCTGCACTTATGCAGCTAGCAAATCTGCTGTTGTCATAGCAGCAGTGTCGTCAGTTAGTTGTTATAGCAACTGCTGCAGAGTTACATTCAGATAATCTTTTTGTGTGTATAGAGGTCTCCCCATATGGTATGCTGGTAATCAATAAAAAAACAGGTTTTCTAAAACAAGTATTATGGCACTTTAACAAATTTTGCAATGAAGAAGCCTATAGTGTCTTTGTTGGCTTGCTGTATAAAGTCTGACTCTGTCCTCTGACTGGATTCCTCTTCCTCTGGGTTGAATTTGAAGCCCTCAGCTGGCACACAGGCAGGATCGAACCTCTGCAGCTGCTTCAGCTGGTCACGTGACAGGCAAGCTCCCATCATGCCTTCACCTCCAAGATGGGGCTCCTGTAGACACAGTGATTGCACACAGCTGTATTCTGTATTCAACAGGATTGTCGATACATGGGAACAGCTTTCAGTATCTATTGCAATCCATATTTGGAGGTAGGTTCTAGCTACACATGTCTCTGTATTTTTATTTTAGCACTACAGCTATTACTATCTGTTAATGCATTCAGGATCACAAATAAGGTCTTGCATTCTGTGGTTTGACAGAAGCACACATCAAATGTCAAATATAGATTTTTGTATTTTTAAAAATATAAATATTGGACAGTTATTCAAAAAAATCCTTAAAAAAATTTTAAAAAATCACACCTTATGCTTCTTTGGGTCACTTCATTAATATCAGCAGACCTGTCAACTGTCCCGTATTCACCAGGAGTCTCACGTATTTTGGATCCTTCTCCTGGGACAGATTTTCTCCCATATTTTGCTCAAAACTCTACTGTTAAACTCCCTTATGTCAGCAAACCTTTTAATGTCTGCAAAAGTCATGGCCGGTGAGTGGTTACTGCAATCCCTGTCTGTACCTAGCAGGGTTTAGGACCCAGGGGAGTGGCCAATTATTATTTCTATTTATTTTCCCCCCAATCTGGAGTTTGTGTTTTTTTCTCCTCACCACAGCGAGTTCCCACAAAGTACAGATGTTCTGAGGGCGTGTGAGCGTCCTCCAATCTCGCAAGCCTAAAGCCAGAATCGCTTTTACGCCGAGCAATCGAGAGCAGAGGTGGGCGGGCTATCGATCCCAGAGAACAGAGACCAGCCCTGCCTCTTATCCACTATGAATGTGTTCGGTGTCCGGCCAGTAGGGTTCGCTGTTGCGCGATGAGGGGAAGCAATCACTGCCGGTTTCCCATCGACCACCCTGGGGGTGTCAGAGCCAATGTGACGCCCTTCTCGGGGTCCCCAGCAAAGTTCGACCTCTTTGCACAGCCTGGACATGAACTGGCGCTGTCCAAGCTGTGTGACTCACCCTGCACTCCCAGCGGCAGCACTTTAACTGGACGAGCCACTCAGGGACCCCTGAATGTGTTGATTTTTAACCAGTTTTGCATCCAATTAGTGGCTCATGTTAATTTCAGTAACTATTATGTGAATGTATGAAGACCTCTGTGCCAGCCAACTAAAATAAAGGTTAATATATGTACAATACTCACTAAATAATTTAATTTTAATTTAAAATCACAGTGTCTTGCAGTAATTTAAACATCTCTTTTTATTTTTATTTTTATTATTTTTTCTAACCGAGTTTGATTAGCTTTAGATTGTAGTTTTAAGTGCATTTTTGTATATTGTGTAAAGTGAAAACACTGTGCATGCAATCATTCGTTTTCACAAATTTCAGCAAAACATATCTAGAACCCATTTATAATAGTAAATGATGGTAGGTAGCATAACATCTCATTTGCCCTGATGTCCAAATTAATTAAATAAACTGAAGCTATAATTATTTTTGTCACTGTTCATAACTGTGCTCTCCGGTTTAAGAATGCATAAATTAAATTTTACAATTTTACATTTTAAAAGATCAATGTTAAATATTAATATTTTTTTAATTATAAGAATATATTATGTGCCATTTCAGTCAAAATATACATTAATATTATGCACTATATACATTTAATCAAAAAGGAATTTTTGTAGCTTTTATGACATATCTTTTTTATGCCTTTGTCTGTGTTTTGCTCTGTTCAAGCTTTAGTCTCCTGAATTTCAGAGAGCCATGAATTCTACTGGCATCGCAGGGAGATTCTTGATTCTTACCTGTGGCTGGAGTCTGAGACACGGAAAGGTCTGCAGTGCCCAGGCAACCTGTTCTTCATTTTCAGCTAGCGTGATGGTACATGTACTGTACACCAGAACACCTCCTGGCTTCAGCAACTTCACAGCCTACAAAACAGGAGTATTTCAATAGAGCAGATGCTGGGGGCTGGCAATGCATCTTATGTATACAGCAAGTTAGTGAAAGTTTACAAAGGTCTTTTTTCTTCTACATTAGCGCCCCATGTGGGTTCACGTTCTCTAACATGTTATACTAGCTCATACTGTGATATGATCAAGGATCTAACTCATGCTCTCTATGAAATTCCCTGGGGGAAAAAAACGTATACAAAATGCACTTTGGGATGAAGACGTTGATGAAGCTGTTCCTTGCATATGCTGATGATTAGACGCACATTGGGGTAATTCAATACTCGGTGGCTGGCTCGGACAGTCCAGCCAGATAAGGAGGGACAGTGCAAGGTCACATATCAGGGGCCAAGATCAAATAGCATTACAGTAAAGAAGGGCAGACCTTGGGCCAACAAGCAGCACTAGCACTACCTCACACCAGAGGGAGGGAGAGTCTGAGCACAGCCCCAGGAATCAGCATTAGATGGAAGTTTGGCCTAGTCTCAAGTCCCTGCATAGTAATATTAGGTCACAGATCAATGTCATGGTCAACAACACTTTAAACATAGCACTGCAATATGAAGTTACTACCAGAGACATGAAGTGGTGACACTGGCAGCAGCAACTTTACAAATAAAAACTTGCAAAAGGGTTTTTACTGTATGAGACCCATGACTGAACTTGATTTAGGGAATCACAGAATACAAAAATATGGTAGTCTGCTTCACTAAAGTAAAAACGGGCTTCTGTTATTTTTAAATATCACTGCTTCAGATTATTACTACTGCTCAATAACAGTAACAACATTGTGTGTAGGGTTGGTGTTGAACTTAAACCCATTCATGTCCCTATAACTGTACTGCTTTACTGTTAATATACAAATATCTAGCTTTGTTTTACATTGATGAGGAATCTTTAGTCCATTGTGATTTTCATTGAAAAGAGGGAAAAGGTTGATACAGATAGTATCATTACATGGCTGATTGTGATGTCACCATTTTAAATGGACTTTGCATTTGAGGTGAATTCCGAGGCGCCTCAGTCATGATATTTTAAAGCAGGTGACATCAACTGCTAAGAATACAACATAGTCAAAACTCAATGTGGTACAGTTGATGGATTTCTCTGTGTTGTGGAATACAGCAGGCGAACCTGCACCCTTATTGGCTGAAAGATCCTCAGCAGTCATCATTACAGTAGGTGACAATATGTAGTACTTTACAGCTGAACCAAACAGCTATATCTGAAATCTCTGATTGTGGCGGGGTCCCTGAGTGGCTCATCCACTTAAAGTGCTGCCGCTGGGAGTGCAGGATGAGTCACACAGCTTGGATGGTACCAGTTTACGTCCGGGCTGTGCAAAGAGGCCCAGCTTTGCTGGGGACTCCGAAGGGGACATCACATTGGCTCTGACGCTCCCAGGGTGAGGCGATGGGAAACTGGCAGGGATTGATTCTCCTCATCGCGCACCAGAGAACCCTACTGGCCAGACACCGAGCACTTTCAGAGTGGATAAAAAGCAGGGCTGATCTCTGTTCTCCGGGATCGGTAGCCTGCCCACCTCTGCTCTGGATTGCTCGGTGTAAAAGCGATTCTGGCTTTAGGCTTGTGAGATCGGAGGACGCTCACATGCCCTCAGAACGTCTGTGCGGTGTGGGGACTCACTGCGATGAGGAGAAAAAACATAATTGGACATTCCAAATTGGGGGAAAAATAAATAAAAATAATAATTGGTCACTCTAACTTTTTTAAGAAAAAAAAAAATAAAATCTCTGATTGTATAGAAATGCACTTTGGTAAAATGCATGCTATAAGGCAGTGCTACAGATGCTGTATTTCATTTTTTTATTTGTCCACAGGGGGGAGCAGTGACCGCTGAATAGTGTAGTACAGCCAAACAGCTATGGGATTAGAGCATGTCTGTGCATACCAGTCATATTGAATTGAATTTTACAAAGGGCCATCCACTAGGACATCCTGGAGCTCAAGGGGTAGCCTCAGGAGAACCAGCCAAACTGCCTTGGGATCCTGATTCATCTGAAGGGAACCAACAAGACAACATCCACCCAGAGAACGAGCGTCCCGACTATGCTGGATAATTCAGTTACGACTTGCCTGCGTTTTTTAAAGAGTGGAGTTTTAGCATTTCTCTCGGTTTAGAACGATTTAATTTAAACACTGTAAACCCCTTTATAACCACAGCCTCTTATTTATTTTTTCACCCTTACTTTCCAGAAAATGATATTAGCGATGAAGGGCAAACAGTAAAACTGTTGTATGGTATATTTAAAGAAGGTATAAATTGAGTTAGATCAAAATGAATGGCACTGAAATAGAAATTACATTATTGAGTTGGATCTGTCATGCTAGCCTTATTACTGATACCAATAACTTTGAATCACAAAGGCAAGTGCCCAAACCAACAAGACAGGTTTATTCCCCTGTGCTAGGGTAAAATGATGAATATCTGTAATTTGAAGTAACCTTACTAATAAGCAACAAAAACCTTTACTTTAATTTTCCAACATTCTCCACAAAGCTTAACTATTTCAACACTGCCGTCCTATATCCAGGTCTCCACTCAAAACTACAGCATAGGGACTCAAACCAGCAGACTGAATCTAATACACATGTACATCTGTACACTATTTAATTATAATAATAATATCTTTATTTTTATAATCGAGCCTTCCATAGTGGACCACTATCACAAAGCGCTTTACAGAGGTAGGCTGTGAACTGTGCATTATATGCAGAGTCACTTACAATAGGACTCTGATTTAACATCTCATCCACAGGATGGAGCACAAGGAGGTTAAATGACTTGCTCAGGGTCACACAGTGAGTCAGTCAGTGGCAGTGGTGGGATTTGAATTAGTTATCCTAAGGCAGTACCTCTGTGAAGTTACTGTAGTAGTGCTGATGGAATTAATCACATACCAAAACACAGTTATAATATTATCCTGCCACAAGTCAGTAAAGGTAAATTGATTCTGTTTATATTCTCAGAAAGTATTCCCCCAATGCAGAGCAACTTCTTATTAAATAAACCACAAGACAGCAACATACCACAGTAAAAAGTTTGCGCTGCAATGGCTGGTAAGACAGAACTTCTTTCAGACTCCAAGTACAAGCCATATTGGGCCTCTGACCCAGGCCACTGCATGGAGCATCCAGGAGTATCCTGTCAAAGGATTCAGGAGAAAAAGGAGGGCCATCTTGGATAGAAAAAAGAACAATGTAAACAAAGCTACATACTGTAAACACAAAAAAGAAACATGAATGTGGAGTGTGTGACTTCACTGGAGTTATCTGCTGTGCCATGCAGTTTGATATTAGAATCGAGGAAACCTGTCTAAGAGATAAAGAAATACCCATCCCACGTCGGATTTTAAGATTAATAGGATACAAGTAGTCATAAGTTACAAATCTTGGCCTGACAAATTGGACACATAAAAAATAACCTTTTACTTTTCAAAATGATCCTTTTTAATGAACACGAGGCAAGTAATGTATTCATAGAAGAGACTTCTGTGAAGAATATTCACTTGTATCGTTAAAACCAGCCTGCCAAGCCAGTTCTGTCAATGATGTCATGTCCTTTAAGAAATTAAGAACTAGCCCAGAATTTTCTTTCAACACGATGACATCTGCATCATTAGGATAGCTACTGTGGTATTCCATTTTCTCACAAACTTACACCACAAGGAATTTTGTAGAGGTTATAAGATATATGTAACATCCAAATTAGGGCCTCTTACAAAATTTCAAATTTAATGGTAAAGGTATAGGTTATAATAAATATGGCAGTAAAAAAAGACATGCATGACTCATTCAAGTACCTGTTGAGCTCCCAGTTGCATCAGTGGCAAGGGCCTTTGTCCCATTGAAGCAATATGCTTTAATGCACTTCAGCTGCAGGAGCGCAGCATTCTGTTTAATCCGCTCCAACTTGTTTGCTATCTTGTCCATGGCTACCACTTCTCCCTTAAGAAAGTATTGAATCCATTAAGCAACAGTTAAACTACTGTAGCTTATGTCAAAGTGTAAAATTTGTTCTTTTAGGTTATATATGAAAAAGTTCAAAAGAAAAAATAACTACTTGGCAAACTGTACAAAAATACAAATGTTTGAAATGGCGAGATGTTTTTTTGTTGTTTTTTGGGTTGTATTTAGTCTTTTTTCCTGTTGAGAGCGTTCTCTTTTGAAGCTGATGAGAACACATGATTTATAACACATGAGGTTTCCCTGGAAACCTACAGTAAGGAAGACACAGCAGACTTACATTAAGTAATTGTTGCAGTAGGATAAGAAATTTGAGGATCAATTAAAAAAAAAAAAAAATCTTTTGATACTGTTTCAAGTTTTCATTTTAATTCAGAATATTGTTTTGTAATATTTAACTACACACGAAGGACTGTCAAATAATCAGATGAAAAGCATAAACAGAAGTTGAAAATCAAGAAATGTACAGATGTTGGTTCCGTTCCACCGCCTGTGAAAAGACTTACAGCCTACTTCAGGTAAAAGACAGGTTACCTCTGCACATACATGTTGTACATGATCAAACTTTGTCTTATTTGTTAAGACTAAGAATAAAAATCAATGTATATATTCACAGGTAAGAAAGCATATAAGAAAAATGTATGTCTACTTGACTATATACCACCATGTAAATATCAACAAGATATACGGAAACATTTACCAACCCATAAATATTTGCAAAAAGGGTGACTCTTTACTTGCAAACGGTGAATAATCAAGAAAAGCACTGACTCCAGCACAGCGCTTGTGTTCCGCAGTGGCACCCCACTTTGCCCCTCTCCTTACCTGGTCATGCATTAAAGCTGCGATGTGAGTGGTCTTGCCCCCAGGAGCTGCACACATGTCCAGTATCCTCTCTCCCGGTACTGGAGCCAGGACATGACCCACGACCACAGATGGCAAGTTCTACCATTAAAAAATTAAAGTGGAAAAATGTTCCTACTTTCACACATATAAACTCCAGGTCATTAATATAAACAAGTTACATGGTCATTTTAACCAATGTCACAAAATATCAGTTATTTAAAGAATATTTTATATAATATTCATTAAAATGCTCCAGATTTTTGTTATAGAAGCCAACAACAGTATACAATAGTTTTATAGATATCAAACTATTTTTTTTTTTAATCAGAGAGACTCTTACTAACTCTGTCAATAGGGTAAAGTGGCATAAATGTGAAGAATCAAGCAATATTTTTTTTTTTTTTTTATCACTCAGGCAATATACATTGTCTCAGAGAAAAAGGCAGCTGAAAGAAATCTTGTTTGTGTGCTTATTATTTGTTTGTTATCCTAGCTGGTTGAATACAGTGTTTTTGCTTGACTATGGGGGTTGGTATAAAGAAGTGAATACTCATTTCTCTGGTCATTTTAATGTGTTTCTATTGCCAAAATGACACTCTGCTGTGGTACAATCAATCATCTTTATATGGCTGCTGTTGAAAATAGCCACAAGGATAGGCAGCTTGGAGTGGTACTGTACAAAGAACATGTTAACTAAGAAACATATCAAAAGAAAAAATTATATGAACCCACATAGGAATGTATAGCACCATAATATAGTATGTCCTGTACCATGAATCAGTGGAAGGTAGGTATAATATAAGATCACTATTAAGTATTACTGCAAAGCCTAGAAAAAGGAGGTTCACCCACAAGGTTTTGATGCTGTTAATAGATTCCTCTAAAAATAAATGTTCCTATGTATCAGGGAGACAGGCTAAGCTATTTAAATTAAGTACCAAAAAACACCCCCAGATAAGATGATGAGGTAAAATATTTTAAGACTAAGGTGAGACAGAGTAAGCCGATTGCTGTTTTAAAATACAGTAGCTAGACAATATTAATCTTAACAGGCATATAAACTGCTTTGCTAAAACATTTTTTTACATACCTGTAAAAAGATATGGTTTGAGAGTACCTTGTCAAAGCAAGGACTAAGACAGACAGGCTTTGTCATTCTTATGCCAATACCCCTGAAAAAAAAAAAAAGGTTAATTTAGCAACAAACATTCTCCCTTCAATACATGAAATTCCATGCTTATAATGGCCTCTAGCGTTATTGTAATGACATAAACAACCCTTTAAATGTATATTAATCTGGCCTGAATCCACCAGGGGTTTATTGAGATTTATTGAATGCCTTAAAGCTGAGGTGCATCATATAATTAAAAAATGATTTGTATATTTAAGAGGGTTGTTACCTTAAAGCCCATGTTGACAACACCAGTTACATACGCATTTCCTGTAAAATGCAAACCTTGTGCGGATATATTTGTGTCAATTCCCCGTAGTTGGTGTGTGGTTAATGTGGTGAATTTTATGTTGTCGCTACTGGTATAGACTAATGTGGGCAAAGTACTATGTCACGAACAAGAAACATAAAGCAATCACAGAAAACTGTTGTGGTTGAATCGCCAAAACTGGGACGGGGTCATACAGCTCACCGGTGTTAACATAGTGGTATTAAGACTTGTTAAGATCAGTGAACTAGACCCTAAACTAAAGGGGATGATCTGATCAACCTAAAGCTGGGAGACTGCAGCAGCCACCAATCCACGAGAATCCCTCTGAAAATAGAGGGTTGATCCAATCCAGGTGGAGACTGTGTCAAATCAACCCTACATCAAAAAACTTTATAAAAACACTAACATTTTATAATGTTAGTGTTTTTATAAAGTTCTTGACAAACTAAAATAGACTGTAGTGCTGTATTTTGCATGCAAGAAAGTCATAGTTTGTTTGTGACAGTTCTTCAATTCTGGCTCTGACAACAGCAAAGGCATATGGTTGTGTAGTAACTGGTGCTAGCAAAAATGGGTATTGATTTGTTTCAGTACTGCTCAATTTAATAACCACATTTCTTATGTTCTTTTTGTGTAGGTTCTTATTATTTATTACAGAATGTTACACTCATGAGTATCTTATCTTCATTAATTTTGTAGGTTTCCATTACAGGTAATCGTAAACAATATGCATTAAAGAAATTAATTTGAGGAATTGCTTGTTGTGAAATGTATTAAATCAAGTCAGTTTGATTTCTGAACAGTCTCAAGTTTTTGTCTGGTAAATATTTTCCTGTTAACACATCATTTTTTTTTTTTTTTTTAAAAAGAGGGTTTTTATTTAATGTTTTTCAAGATGCATGGCTTATGTTTTTAAAAAGTGAAAAGCCTCCAGCTATGGCAGGCTATAACTTGCCTGAAATCAAACCATGCATAACACACTGTGGGACACTTACTTTAATGGCTTGTCTGAACAAAATATACTACTGCGCTTCATTTCAGCGATCCCATTTCCAACAAAAACTTTGTTTCCTTGGAACTCCATTGCTCCTCTTGTGCACTTGCCATCAATATCGGAAAACACGGACACCACATCCCCAACCTTCATAACTGAAAACGGGAAGCAAAGGGAACATGGCAGAGCTTTGTAAATCCTTCTCTCAGGCATGATCACTAAAGCCATCAAAAATATCCTAAAGCTAAACTCACTTTTTATTACCGGTACTGCAACTTAGTGTGTTATAACAGATTTGGCTATTTCAATGGGTAGGTGAAAAGATATAAAGCTTTTCAATTCTAGATTTGCATTTCACTTGTTTTGTCATGCTTCACTGACTGGCCACAAGAATATAAATCAAATTAGAAACCCTACAATAGTTTGCAATGTATGCACGTTTTGCCATGTGATCCAGGAGACTTGGTTACATTATCCCCAGTGACTTCAGTTTTAAAGGATGGCTGTCCATATCACAAAATCACAATAAAAAATAACCCATAATAACCCATTGCTAGCACAGGTACATTAAGCAGCAGTTGGCTGCTGTACTGTTATATCCCCCATACTATATTCCTCAATAGCCCTGCCCAGTACTCTGAATTTCAAGGATGAAAGTGTATGCATGCTATTTGCATTTATATTAGGCAGAGAAAATATGATTAAGGGACAGGGGGAGTAATTTATTTTATTAAAAACTGTCCTTACTTACACTTTGGAGCAGAAACGATACCAGGTGCAAATACATGGGCCCCACGTAAGACAGCATTGCCGCATTGAACACCAACTATGACTTCTGAGGAATACCTTGCTAAATTTTCCCTGGGGACAGAAACCACATCAAACTGCAATCAAGGAATGCATTTTCTGTAAATAAGTTAAAAGCAAAATAAATGGATTGACTGGGAGCCACTGTACATAATCACAAACCCAATACACCAAAATTTCCGCACGACACCTCAAGGCATACTTGGTTACTCAACACGTCAGTGATGACCTGACACACATAGGACAAATTCGGAGGCAAACTAACACAGAGAATAGAATTTAAACTAATTCAAAAACTTGTCTATAGTGATGTTTGGTTATCATTCATTAACAGCATTACCACTACCCCTTATACTGTTGAGACTGTCTTTGGTTCTTCACTTGCAGTCAAAGTACACATTGTGGAAAATACTATGTTTTTCTGGGGGTGAGGTTGGGTGGTTGACTGTTTTGTTTCCCCAACCCCTCTATGCTTTAATATCTGCAACCCCAGAGAAAGACAGGGGATTTGATTACTTCTGTGACCCCACATTTTTAACTTCCTACTGTTTCCTGGGGTGGGGTCTTAACACTCAACGGTTAAATTATTATTACACCATGTGTTCACAATTACCCAGATTTACATCTCCACCCCAACTAATAGTTTTTTCTTTTTCCAGCTGAATTCCATTGGAGCAATTATGTGCATACCTGGGACCAATCACAGGAATAAGCAAAACATCTGGAAGTTTTGGGTGTGGGAGGATGCGGACGTCACATTTTCGCAAGTCCTTCAACTGCTGTTAAAATAAATGACAACAGGTAAGGTTTTCACCATACTCCAGAAGGCTCTGCTTAGGACAGGCACTGACAGCATCCTCTGCTATTTTCAACCAACCATTCTCAAGATCTGCTAATTCTAACATGTTTTAGCAATACTGAGCAGTAACAAAGTCCAATCCGTCATGTAAAAAACAGGACAAACAATGTTACCTATTTTAACATACTTGGGGATTGATTTTGTCAACATATATCCTGCTGGGATAAACAGCAGCTGGATTTTTGCAAAATGTTTTAAGCACCCTGTATTGCACTAACCACTAAAAATATGTGGCTGATGCAATCTAGTTGGATTCATCAGTACTGTAATATTTTCCTAAAATCCAGCCATGACTTATCCTTGTGGGATACAGGTTGATCAATATCCAGCTAAAGAGCCACTGATTATCTCAGAATGATCTGTTTACATATACTGATAGGGGCCTTCAGCTAAACCACAAACCTGTTAAAGGGAATAGAGAAGGGAAAGTCCATAATTGTCCATATTGTAATTTATCATTATTCTTGCCTCATACACCCATGATGTACAATCTGTTATCTGGCAAGCTTATCAATGATCATGCACAAGGCATTATAAACTCAAACAGTCTTCAGCTCCCACAGACACTTTGGTGTTCTTGAATTCAAAATGTCAAGCAGCCATTCATTGTAAATGACAGTAAAGACACAGTAAAACTTTCTTCCACACTGATAATTCAGTGTGTGGGAGTTTTCGTATTAACTTTTAGAAATAGATGAGGTTCTCAGTGGCCTTTCTTTTAAATATCGCTTATTCAGTGTTGAACACAAACAGCTAGCTCTAACAAGTAAGAACATAAAATGATTAGAGAATTTTAAAAGCATTTACACTTTTAATGTTTAGCACTTCAAATCACAGAGATTCATTGATTGATTAAGATTAATTTAATGTATTTAAAATTAAACATTACTCAAGAGATTAATATTATAGATATTAAACATACTATTTAGAGTTAAAGTCTGCAGAGAGGTTCACATGTGTCAAACAAAGAGCATTTATTAATGAATATAACTATACTGAGCATCAAAAGAAACTTATCACTTATATTTCAGCATCAAAATAAACTTATCGCTCATATTTGAATAAAATGCACTAGATGTGACCGAAAAATGACAAACACTGTCTCAGAGCTGGTGCAGTGACTTTTTATTGTGCAGACCAACAATTGACATTTTACTGTCTGAAGTTATGGGGGGACAGGGGATACTGTGAAAGTCACAGGCTAGTAGCGTGTGTGGCCACCGTTGGAAGCAATACAAGCAGTACATCTGGGACGCATGCTTTGCACCAGGTTTCGGATCTTGTGGAATCCTGGCCCATTCCTCTTGTAGTGCCTGGATAAGCATCTGCCTGTTCAGTGGTCTCCGAGCCCTAGAAGCCACACGTCACCCAAGTTCATCCCACAAATGTTCAACTGGGCTCAGGTCTGGGGAATAAGGCATCCGTGGCATGACTAGCATTCGCATTCCGCAAGAAAGCTGTCGTGACACGAGCAACATGTGGACGTGCATTGTCTTCCTGGACTATTGTCACATTAGGATGGGCTTGCAAGAAGGGCACCAAGTGAGGCCTTAGGACTTGGTCAACATATCGCTGTGTAGTCATGTTACCATCAATCACTACAAGCAGAGTTCTGTAGCGACTAGACACTCCTGCCCAGACCATCACACTGGGACCTCCCCACCGATTGGTCTCTCGTACACAACAATTAGCATATAGTTCACCACGTCTACGTCCATCAGGGCAGTCTATGCAGAATCTCGATTCGTCACTGAAGAGGACCTGGCTCCACTGAAGGCGAGTCCTCCTAAGGTGTTGTCGGCACCACCTCATCCTGTTGCGATGGTGCACATTGCTGAGCACCGGTCGTCTGGCCTGTAGATGATGACTGTGTAACCGCCTTCGTACAGTTGAACTGCTGATGCGTGGATTGTTACTACCTGCAGTATAGACTCGCAGTGCGAAAGCGATCACGAAGATGCTGCATAATGATCTGTCGCTCTTGGGCAGGTGTTGTGACTCTTGGTCTCCCAGTTGGTGGCCTGTCATTGACAGAGTGTGTCTGGTTATGCCGTCTCGCCAGGTTTGAAATTGCTGGCTGTCAGCAC
Organism: Acipenser oxyrinchus oxyrinchus; assembly: GCA_030684275.1. Taxonomy (NCBI): domain Eukaryota; kingdom Metazoa; phylum Chordata; class Actinopteri; order Acipenseriformes; family Acipenseridae; genus Acipenser; species Acipenser oxyrinchus. Next base: position 10,181,997 of record CM060250.1, on the reverse strand, counting down.
CCAAAACGGCCAGCCACAGTACGCTGCCCTAGTCCAGCCTCCAACATGGCGATTGCATGAATGCGCTGCTCTCTTGACAAATGTGGCATATTGGAGTTTTTCTGTGATTTTCTTTATTGCTTTTATTCAAGCTTGCAGTTCAACAGCTGAAATCACTCCGATCAACGTCCAATCAACCGCTTCACTAATTAGATGATTAAGTGCATATGCTTCAGTCATAGTCATTCAAGTGTGTCATGGTCAAGGATGAATGATCGAGTGATTAAAAAGAAACCAATGTCCATCACTTACATACCATATTGTTTTCCAAAAAATAATGTGTCATAATAGTGATAAGTTTCTTTTGATGCTCAGTATATATTAAACTACAGTATCCACTCATCTAACTACTGTTGTTTCCTAATCTCTTGGCATTGCACACATCAGAATATAGCGTAAACGTAACCTCTTATTACTCACATTTCTAAGTGAACAAAAAATATTTCATGTCTATGGAAGTATTGGTGTTTTTAGTAGTAATATTGCAGTTGACCCTTAAATCAAAACTATGTATTTATGTCTTCAGTGTCCAGTAAAAGAACTACATTGGATAATATATTTGATACTACAGGTTATTCAAATACAATTATAGTACAATTATAGATTCTACAACATAAAAAAGTACCAAATTCCACACTTTAATCGCAGAACTTTTTTTTTTTTTTTTTGGTATTATTATTTTAACTAAAGCAGTAAGCTCTAGAAATGTGTTTTCTTTCTATACAAATACAGTAGTGCTTCACAGTAGATATGTGAAAGAACAACCCTGCATAACAAACTATTTGTGAGCTGTTGTGCACCTTTTGTATCTCTTCTGTCAAGAGATCTCGAATGCATTCCACGGAAGCCAGGTGTGTGTTCAGCCTGACAGTGGTGAACCCTGGGGGCTGAGACAGACGGGTCAGGAGCGCTTCAAACTTCTGCTCTGTGCCCTCGAGACCAAAGGCATTGAGAAGCTGTGAAAACACGGAAAGTACCGTTAAACCCACCGTCATTCAAAGGAAACACCTGCTTGCTTTACATGTAGGCCACAGCGTCAGCACCTCTATTGTAGAACTAATTTACTTCAACAGATGAACATGCATTGACAAACAGGCCAACACTATACAACAGTGCTGAAATGTACAGTACGTGTTGAGTCTACTGCATGACTCCATCAAGTAACAGGTTTTGCAACATTTCCTGCATTTTCCCAGGAAATACATATATCTTACCTCTGTGTTTTTAAAAACATTTCGGAGATAATGTTCAACTTCTGGTCGCAAAGATATTTTGGGAAAAACAGGCATTTCCTCTTCTTATGTCTCCTGTGTCATCTTTACTGAAACAGAGACTGAAAATCACAAATTTACAATAAATACTGTTTAAGAGGGAAACATATTTCCCCATTCTACATTTGTATATAAGAACAATTTCCAAGATTTCACATTATTGACCCAGGAACAAAAAAATAATTATAGTTAACCATTTATTTGGGAAACCAGAAACAAAAAGGCTAGGCCATTTTAAAAAGAAAGTGACTAGAGCACTCCCAAAGACTGCGTGTTCCAAAAACGTGTGCAAATGTAAATTATAATATTGGCAAAATGTGGTTAAAGTGCTGGTGTCCATTGGAAATATATTTGGGATCCATAAAACATTTAAGAATATTGAACATTAAGTATACATTACTTAATTACAAGCATGCCGGTGCAATATTAAAACAAACTAAATAATGTTCGTTTTACGTTTAATTATTACGGGGTTTTTTTTTAAACAGTAAGAGGAAATTTTAGTGTTGGACAGGTTATTTTTCAGATTGAAATACACTAAACACTTCATATGCAGCCTGAACAATAACACGCTTGTGTCGGCAATGTAAGAGCACGTCACTTTATTTTTCAGCTCAAAATCTGTGACCTGCTGTGCACAGTGCAGAAACATCCAGCACCGTCAAGAGTAATGCTGTCAAACCACATCGTTTCCAATTCCACTGATTCATTCTTCAGTTTTTTGTTTGTTTGGCTACAGTGTGTTTTCACTGATTGTGAGTGTTGAAGAAGCAGACATATTGAACTGGCTTTTAGTGAGCAGGCGTATGTTTAATTTGTAAACGCAATTCTCTGAACGGTAAGAGAGTATTATACAATATGCATTTTTTTTGTCAGTCCTACGGTCATCAAGATCTCACGGGACAGACTTAGATTAAAACAAACGAGCAAACTTTTGCAACACAAAGTATTGACATCCTTCTGTTTGGCACGCGAGTTTTTAAATGGGATATTAACTCAGGAGAGCAACTTTATTCATTTACTTCCGTATTGTACAGAACGGTAGATGCAAAAAAAGACACCTAAACCAACAAATCCAAGTGGTCATTAATAATCGAAATACTGTTTATGGTTCACGATTAATTTCAAATGAATGACAACAACAAATGAAGCTAATCCGGGTATATAACTTACGCAGATGATTATTCGCCATAAAAGAGGATATCCCGCCCTGTTCTCTTCTTCTTCAGGTTAGTCTAAAGGGCGCATTCCAGCTATCTTTTTAGATGATTAGCGCCCTCTATCTGTAGTCATTAGTCTCCCTTTGATTGATTGATTTATTTTATTTTTTGTCTTCTTTATTATTCATAAAATCCTTTTCTTTTCCAGTTTCCTGTCTATATTTTGTCAATATCTTTTCACTTTCAGTCTCCCTTTCTCTTTCCCTTTTCCTAGCAAGCTTTTTATGTTTAATTCATAAACCTCCACTTCCCTCAACCTCTTATCCAATTTCCTTCTCTGCTCCTCAAATTTCTTGCACTTTAATAAATAATGTTCCACTGTTTCTGATACTTTACATTTTTCACATAATCCATTGTCATGTTTCCCCAGTCTAAATAAATGCTCATTCAGAGAACTATGTCCAATTCTTAACCTAGCTAACGATCTTTCCTCTTTCCTTCCCAATTCCTTATTCACCCAACTACTATTCACCTCTTTCTGGATACTATGATAAAAGCTTCATTTTAAACTTTCATCCCATCTCTCCTGCCATTATTTTACTGTCACTCTTTTAACATAGAGTCCCATCAATCTCCTCTCTTTTTAAACCATTTTTTGCATCAAGAGCTACCATCTCATTACCCATTATGACAGAGTGACCAGGAATCCAAGCTAAATTTACTTCTATCCCCATTATTGTACATTCCTTGTATCTTTGTATTATTTCGAACAGGATATCCTTTCTATTAGCAAAATCTCCTTTCAACGCAATAAGAACGCAATAAGAATCTGTAAATATGACCACTTTCTTGGGCTTTATTTCAGCTATTTTAACTATTGAAAATAGAACAGCTACCATTTCTGCAACTTACACTGATAACTGGTCCGATAACCTTACTATTTTACAGATATCCAATTCTGGAATATTGTATGCCATTGCCACTCTTCCTGTTTTGGATCCTTGGATCCTTCTGTATATATACATAAAGCCTCCATACTCTTTTCCTCTACAAAGGCTTGACTCTTTCTTTACAAGTCCATTTTTCCCCTGCTTTCTTCACTTGTTCACTCAATTCTGTACAACAATTGTTTTTTTTTTTCCACCAACCATTCTGGTAACACATTTACATTAACATTCTTCACTAAAATCAGGTTCTCAGTTCACATTTCCTTTATCCATTTTTGCATCCAATAACCCAACATTCCCATATCCCTCCCTGTCCTTCACAAAAATGTGACAGGCTTTCCGAAAGAGCAATGCAAACTGTGAAACTGTGAAACTGTGAACACAACTCCAGCAATTGCAATGCATGCTGGGGGATGTAGTTTAAATTTAAATTATTTCAATGAGGTTTTCTGAATACTGTACTACCAAAATGCTCGCGGGCATGTAAGCGCACTATGCTTTGGTGACTGTAGGTTATAACTTCAAAACAGAAACTGACAACCTTAAAAATGTCTATACCAGCAATTAACAATATCTAGTAGCAGTCCTAATTATTAATACATTACACTCATTGACCCCGCAGAACTTCATTGTATTTGAGAAGGAAAAAAAAAACTTCAGGTAAGTACTTATTACAGTATGGGTCGTATATTGCCTCAGTAGATCAAATTGCGTTTTGAATGCCAAAATGCAGGACTGAGCAGAAAAGTTCATATCTAAATTCCAAAAAACAACCTCAGGATATGCAGCCCGTCACAGTTCTGACGTCACGGGTTTCCCGAGTATTGAAAAGCTTGTCAAGAATGCCTGACGTCACTAAGCGAACCGAGCGTACGTCACTAGCTTGAAACCTGAAACCGGGGGAGGAGGGTAGCGAGGCGAGCAATAGGATAGTCAGAGATGGTGGTTTCATTTTTTAAGTAGGTTATTTTAGTGTTGAAATGTTGTATGTAAAATACACGTTAGAACTGCAATCACCGGATTGACACATGTTAATTTATTTGTGTGTACTGACTGCGCAGTGTAGCGGAATCTTTACTGTGGACTTGAAGACTGAGAAAGAGCAGGATTTCTGGGAGATGTTGAGAGCCAACAACCCGAAGACAAAGAACTGACTTTCGAAGTTTAGAGAAAACCGCTGTCCTGCATATCTAAAGGCCCGATTTGGAAACCGCTTTTGAGCCGCTGTAGCACTTACTGCGAGAGATAGTACTACAGGCGATATCTGCATAGACTGCAAAAAAAGAGATTTAAGAAGAAAAACGTGTCAGGGATTTCGTTTACAGTACAGTTATGGGGTTGTTATTTGCAAAACTCTGGAGTTTCTTTTGTAACCAAGGTGAGTTATTTATAGGAAGGATTTTCGACTACATTAAAATGTTGATGCTATGTATTGTTTGTGTACAAAGTAGCAGTTTACTAGACTACACGCGTGACGCTGTTCTTTTTTTTCTCCCAAGTTCAAACAAGACTTGTGAAGTAAAACTCTGCACAAATGTAACATTTTACTTTATTTTTTAACATTTAAGATGGCTAGGTAAAATATTGAATAACTGCATGTCTAGTTAATTTTTCCACAGAGTTGTTAATGTTTATTCCCTTCCAGATGTTTAGGTTTTTCAACCGGTTTTAATAGATGTATTATATTTTAAGTTATTTTAAATTCTACTAGTGAAGGTGTTTATGTATAAAAAACATAGCGCCTGGTAAAAAAAAAAAAAAAAAAAAAGGCTTTCGACCTTAACCAAAATACGCCGTGGATTGTGAAATAAACTCTTTACAATAACAAAATATCTGCTGTATCGGGGGAAAAAAACAGATGGGATTTACAGTACATATAAGATGCGTTTATATTTTTGCAGACTCCCTTTAAATGAAACGATTTTGCTGAAATAGTGTTTGTTAACACTTGTTCGTGTAAACTAGACACAACAAAGATGGTTCATATCGTAATTCCCATACATGTATTAATGTTTGTAGTCATATTCTGCCCTTAAAAATGGGATGGAATTGGTTTAAAAATTCCAAACTAATTTTGCCAACCTATTGACAGTAATATTAAACACAGTATTCGGTTTACTACAGTCAAGTTAGCAGAACTTTGCCAGCGGCACAGTAGCCTATGGTGTTCTTTGTCTCATGTGAATACAAATTGCTGGTACACCTCAAACTACAGTTTGAAAAGTTAAGCAAAATACACATTTTATTTTAAATTACATACAGTGAATTTAAAATTATATAAAAGGTGACTGTTGTACCGTCAACCTTTCACGTTATATTAATCCTGCAGGTGTTTGTTGGCACCAGATAACAGTATCATGCAAAGAGGTCAGGGAAAAAATAGTTAACCAGTTTCAGTGCAGTGGTCTTCAGCTGTTTTGATCATTAAACCAGTCCACATGGAGGGTTGTCATCATCATCATATTATTATATTTATTTCTTAGCAGGCATCCTTATCCAGGGCGACTTACAATTGTTGTAAGATATCACATTAATTTTACATACAATTAGCCATTTATACAGTTGGGTTTTTACTGGAGAAATCTAGGTAAAGTTCCTTGCTCAAGGGTACAGCAGCGGTGTCCCCCACCTGGGATTGAACCCACGACCCTCCGGTCAAGAGTCCAGAGCCCTAACCACTACTCCATACTTCTGCCCTATTATTATTATTATTATTATTATTATTATTATTATTATTATTATTATTATAATTATTATTATTATTATTATAATACATGCATGTAAACAAGGCCTCAATGGTTTAAATGGTAAATAAAAACCTAAACGGCATAGTATTGTACTAAAGTTCATATTTGCAGCCTTATATAAAACAATATTTTGTACAGTGAATACTCCCCCATATGCACATTGAGTTTGTATAATAAGTGGTCCAGCTGCAGTGAATTGAATACTGTAGATTATTTTGATTTTTCTCCTAAAGGGTGGTGCGCTAACAAGAAGAGGTTCTATTTCCAGACTTTAGCTATAGTACATGTCTCAAATACAGAAAATAGCACCTTTTTCAGTGACTTCAGATGTGCATTTTAAAAAGTGAGGGGTAGCACCCAATTTAGGAAGGGGTCCAGGGTCTGCCACCCCCCTCCAACCAAGACGGAGTGTCTTCTTCTGACGTCTCAATTTAATTGTCTTCTAGTCCAGCTGGCAGGATGTGAATGCCAAACCCGAGGTTAAAAATAAGTAACAAAATAATTCAAGAAGTTTTACTTCCTGGTAGATTCCTCTTCCAAAATGCTTTAGTAAACCCAGCCTCAGCACGCACAAAGAAATGAAAACTTAGACACATGGCAATAAAGCAGTTGTCGTCTTGTATTGTCTGCCAATACAGCGCTGAGTAAGTATGAAGATCGGCTGCAACTTTCTAAATCATCTTTGGGCATAGGCAGTATGCAGAATAGAAAATAGGAGTAATAGCTTTCGCCAAAAACACTACTTTCAGAAACTGCACAAGTCAGGTCATGCACATACATACACAAGCATGCTGGCGTCTTCTGTGTCATCAGTCATAATTAATGGAGTGCTGGAAATTATGGAAATACCCTTATTGTAAGTATGTACATTTACACAGAAAACTGTCTTTGAATACTGTTGAATATAGTTGTTTTCAAGATTCTGTGAAAAAAGTGTGCTTGAGCCAATAGATTTCCAAACATTTCATTAAAAAAAAAGCACACTGAGTGAACAGACTCTTACAGCTGAAACATTCTTTTTTGTTTTGTTTGTTTAGTGCTTCCAGGTGCCTATAGCTTGCTAGGGTTTTGTGACTTAATAGATGCTTGACTGAATCAGCATTTCTTTACTGTGTTTGCACATTATACACAGGCTATGTTAATTGATATCGTGTGTAAATTGTTTGCAAAGCTTAGTAGGGAGGATGCACAATTACTGCATTATTGGGAGTCATGGTAGTCACTCCAGGAAAACGACTTCCTCTACAGGACTGTACTTTGTGGGAGATCTAGGGTATTGCCACAGTTATTGCCATGTCATTCAAGTGTTTTGTTAATTGTTTTTAATAATTCATGTTGCTGCAAGTTCCTACTGCAATGAGCCATTTTTATATTTCATCTTACTGGGCTGATATATTTGTGTATATAACTCAGCCCCTTTTGTAGGTACGGCATATTTATATGGCTGGAACCTTTTCAGGTAACTTTTTGTATGTGAAATGTTTTTGGAGAGATTTAAATTTCTCTTTCTGATTCTCAAGAAATGACGGTGAACTAAGAAAATAACATCTCGTTCTGTGGCAACAGGTATCTAGCACCACAAGTTTTTATATTGTAATCTAACACAGTGTTTCATCAATAAACTGCTGATTTGATGGATGTTTTAAGTTGGAATACAGTCAATTGAAGAGATTTCAATCTATTTAAAGCACTGTTGTATTGTAAAGCGTAGTTTTCCAAGTCATGTTTAGAGAATGAGTTTACTGTGTGCTTTGAACTTTGCTAGTGCAGCATCAGTTTTTGTACAATACATGAAATACAGTAGGCGACATTTTTGGCTGGTATGCGATTGTTCTCAAAACATTTTCTAGCAGAACAGTGAAATGGAATGCTCTTCTATCCTCTGATTGAAATCAGTTACTGGAGTTCTCTAAATAATAGTTGTGTGCCTAAGAGATGAAAACAGCCATAGAGTATCGGAGTACGTTTGAATGTCAGACATTTGAACTGAAAGAATGTCTTCTGTTTGAAAAAAGATCATAAATCCAGATGGTGTCAATTATTAACCCCATTTGAGTATCTAGTCGGTGTAAGTAATATATTTTCTTTCTTTTTTCATCCATAGTGGCATTTATATTTTCATTCAAGAAATGATATCATCTCTGCTTTCTGGCTTTACGCCACACTTGAAACAGGCATACCAAAGATCTCGGAGAAAAGATTTCAAAAAGTGTTTAGTTTCATTTGAAGATTATGTTGATAAGAACACAGTTAACTGCAGCAGAGTTAACCACATATAGTGAGTGTGAAAGCAGTGGTGTTCCCTCGCCCCCTCAGAGTGGTCGATCCGGGTCAGGTAGGAGGCATGCTTGTGGAAAACACCTAATCGCTGCTCTTGCTGCTGTATCCTGTTTTGTGGTGACCAAAAAAAAAATAAATAAATAACAGAACCACTAAAAGCAACCCCCCTTCCATTCTAACATAGCCTTGGGTTTTCTAATTGCAGGTACACGCTTGTTATTTTACGATTCAGCACAAATTCTGTTAATTAAGTTGGACGATGTTCACAGTAAATTGCGTGTGTTATACTGTATAGGGGCCTTCCCTTTTGTTTTCAATATTTCACCATCTTTTCATGTGTAAGACCGGTAGCAAAGTATTGAGGAAACCCTAACTGGTTTCTAATCTTCACACTGCCCTAGATCTCCCACAAAGTGCAGTCCTGTAGAGGTCGTCGTTTCACAATAACACAGGTGCAGCAGTTTTGTGTAACTTGGCTTTATTTTTTGTGGATGTGTTTGTGGGGGGTGTGGCGGGACTGACTTTTCTTTGCAGAAGTTGTTTGTTGATGGTTAATTGCAGGTAGACCTAATGTCCTCCAGACATACTGTTGTGATTTTATCTTACCTTGATATACTGTACCACCAAGTGAAGTATTAATAATACTGCCAAAGCGTTGAGAACATCAACATTAAAATGAATCCATTCTTACGACAGTTACAAAGATTTTACCCGATTTTAACCGGTCTGTGTTTAAATCCAAGATAACTTTGTTCAGTCTTTGTTCCAAACTCATTCCCTCAGACTCCTAGTTCAAACTTCATGGATATTGCCAGATTTCAGTTCTGACCCAGCGGCAGCAGATATACTTACTGTTTTACTTCTATTTTAAAACAGAACATAAAGTGATCATCGTTGGACTGGATAATGCCGGGAAGACAACAATCCTTTATCAGTTGTGAGTACCTACTTTCGAAAAGTTAAATGCATTTTTATGCAGGACCCACCGAATGTGATGGGACTTCCAATTGATAGTTTGCTGGGTCAAGCACTGCCCTGCCATTTAGTGACAAACAGATCTTCAATACTTCTTTATGTTAAATTGCTGTCTGCCTGTACAGAGGTGTGTAGTGTACTGGTTGCTTGGTGGTGCCCACATTTCTTACAATTCTAAATGGAGTAAAGTTTTTTTGTTCAGTTTAAGAAGGCCTGTAGTTTTTTTTAATATGTTGGACCACTCAATCTCCCAAGGAGAGCAGCATTTACACCTGTAACATTGTAATCCTATTGCAAGTGTAACTTTACTATATATGGTATGGACATAACAGCATAGATTATCTACACTGATAATTGTTCATGTTTGTGAGGTTTCCGTATTTAAAGCTTCCTGTGTTCCACTATTTGTTTCTACCAATTTCAGGTTAATTCCATTATACTGTCTTTAAATGAAGTGGCCTGATAAATGGAATAAGCTATCTTGTGGTTGTAAGTTCAGAAATAGGTAAATTACTGTAACTTATAGTTTATGGTAGAAAATATAATGGAAAATTATTTTTTTCTAAAAATACAGTACTGAATATTAAACTTTGACACACATTAATCTGGAATGAAAATTAAAAACAAATATGTATATGGTACAGTAGCTTAGCTTTGGGTTTAATTTTTTCGTTAAAACAAAAAGGTTCTCTAACAAATCCTATGTCTTGTCTCTAGTTTGATGAATGAAGTTGTTCACACGTCGCCTACTATAGGAAGCAACGTAGAAGAAATAGTGGTCAAAAATACCCATTTCCTAATGTGGGATATTGGTGGACAGGAGTCACTCCGATCTTCATGGAACACCTATTACTCTAACACAGAGGTATGGCAAAGCATCGGATCCACGTAGCGTTTTCCAGTGTTTAAACAAAATACATCTCAATGTAAGGTTTACAAAGTGAGTGGTACAATACCTTGTTCTAGCACAATGCTTAGTTAAGATTATGGTCTAATCAGAAATCTTAAGCACATTGTTTATGATTCTTGTTGAAAGGAAAAATAATAAAGGGGAAGGACAATTTGCAGGAAGGCTGTTAGGCAGTGTTCACCAACAGTAGAATACAACTAGAACTACAAAGAGTACAATTCATGGAAATAAGCAAGAGGAAGGCACATACAATTGCATTTAGTATGTCGTATCCGTTGTACTGTATGTTGGGACCCTTTTGGATGTTTGGTCAGTATGTTATGGTAAAATGAGTTTTCTATGGATGGATTTTCTGGGAGGGGGCAAACTATACCTGCAATACTATGGATGTGCTTGTTTTCACAAAAATGTGCTTATTGTGGTGGAATAAGTAGAAGCAAGCTGTCTGTTTTAAATAAGCAGTGGTATGCATTGCATACTGAGCATGCCTGTGGTTGTGCACACAAACAGACAATGGCTTATGTAGGTGGTAGAGTGTGCTATAACACTATAGAATGTATAAGCTTGAACAGATGTGATCAGAAGGCAGAACAAAAGATTTGCTAAGCAGCGTTTTGAGCAGAATGGAGCAGCTGGTGGTTTTTATTCAGAGGACAAATGGTATTGCAGCTGGCGAGGTCAAGGCGTTGGAGGAACAGGGATCTTTGCACTGGAAGGGTCACCGTTGACTTGAGTTAAAGAAGGCAGCTTGCCAAAGAAGCCGTTACAGTGGCAGGACAAGAAAAATGATTGTAAATGTTAAAGCTTACTTTGTTTAGAACTATTGGAAACTAACCTGCTGTTTTTGAAACAAGCTAGTATTAGGTGCTCTCAGCAGCCTTGAAATTAGCTAATGTCAAAGTTTATATCTTGTATGAACCTCCTCGCTGGTCACTATTGTAAAAATAAAAGTCAAAGTTGGTGGCATAAGTGATGTTGTTTTAACTGGTTTCAAAACCGAATTAGCGCTAATGGGGGACAAACTAACTAATAAGAACATAAGAAAGTTTACAAACAAGAGGAGGCCATTCAGCCCATCTTGCTCGTTTGGTTGTTAGTAGCTTATTGGGCAGCAGTGTGGAGTAGTGGTTAGGGCCCTGGACTCTTGACCAGAGGGTTGTGGGTTCAATCCCAGGTGGGGGACACTGCTGCTGTACCCTTGAGCAAGGTACTTTACTTAGATTGCTCCAGTAAAAACCCAACTGTATAAATGGGTAATTGTATGTAAAACAAAATAAATAAATAATGTGTAAAAAATAATGTAATTGTATGTAAAAATAATGATATCTTGTAACAATTGTAAGTCGCCCTGGATAAGGGCGTCTGCTAAGAAATAACTAATCCCAGAATCTCATCAAGCAGCTTCTTGAAGGATCCCAGGGTGTCAGCTTCAACAACATTATTGGGGAGTTGGTTCCAGACCCTCACAATTCTCTGTGTAAAAAAAGTGCCTCCTATTTTCTGTTCTGAATGCCCCTTTATCTAATCTCCATTTGTGACCCCAGGTCGAAAAAGTCCCCTAGGTCAACATTGTCAATACCTTTTAGAATTTTGAATGCTTGAATCAGATCACCACGTAGTCTTCTTTGTTCAAGACTGAATAGATTCAATTCTTTTAGCCTGTCTGCAAACGACATTCTTTTAAACCCGGGATAATTCTGGTTGCTCCTCTTTGCACGCTTTCTAGAGCAGCAGTATCCTTTTTGTAACAAGGTGACCAGAACTGAACACAATATTCTAGATGAGGTCTTACTAATGCATTGTAAAGTTTTAACATTACTTCCCTTGATTTAAATTCAACACTTTTCACAATATATCTGAGCATCTTGTTGGCCTTTTTTATTACTTCCCCACTTTGTCTAGATGAAGACATTTCTGAGTCAACATAAACTCCTAGGTCTTCATAGATTCCTTCTTCAATTTCAGTATCTCCCATATGATATTTATAATGCACATTTGCATTGTCTGCTTGCAGTACCTTTCATCTATTAAATGTCATTTGCCATGTGTCTGCCCAGTTCTGAATGCTGTCTAGATCATTTTGAATGACCTTTGCTGCTGCAACAGTGTTGGCCACTCCTCCTGTTTTTGTAACATCTGCAAATTTAACAAGTTTGCTTACTATACCAGAATCTAAATCATGAATGTAGATTAGAATAGCAGCACCTAATACTGATCCCTGTGGTACTCCACTGGTTACCTCACTCCATTTTGAGGTTTCTCCTCTAATCAGTACTTTCTGTTTTCTAGATGTTAACCACTCCCTAATCCATGTGCATGCATTTCCTTGAATCCCTACTGCATTCAGTTTGAGAATTAATCTTTTATGCAGGACTTTGTCAAAAGCTTTCTGGGAATCTAAATAAACCTTGTCATATGCTTTGCAATTATCCATTGTCGATGTTGCATCCTCAAAAAAATCAAGCAGGTTAGTTAGACATGATCTCCCTTTCCTAAAACCATGCTGACTGTCTCCCAGGATACTGTTACCATATAGGTAATTTTCCATTTTGGATCTTCTTATAGTTTCCATAAGTTTACATATAATAGAAGTCAGGCTTATTGGTCTGTAGTTACCTGGTTCAGTTTTGTCTCCCTTTTTGGGAGATAAAATGTTACCATAGGTAAGATAATCCGAGACTGGTGCTAATCAGGATCAGGACGTGTAAAACGAGCCTTTCCAGAGCTTGATGGTTGTTTTCTGTTAAATGTTCCTGGGCACAATAAAGAAAGAAATAGTATTATATGAAGTAACTTGAAAATAATTTTGACTATAGGATAGATTTCTACCCCCAACAACAGAAGACTGAAGAGTATGTGACCTTGAAACATTCAGCAGATCACAATATTTGTGTTGGTCAAAACATACCAAGCTTTGCAAGCCTTAAGTGAATTTGTGTGTCATTTTAGTGCAGTTATAGTATTTCGGTGCATATATCACCAAAGAATAACAGGTGTATCTTGTATTAGGTGGGTACTCGTAATCCTTTAAATGTGTATGCTGGTAGTTACAAAGTTGAAACAGTCTGGATTTACATTTTCTGTAAACTAGTCACTGATTTAATGATGTCTCCAGGGCAATGGAAGTAATTTAATGTGCAGAAGGAATGTTTATACTTTGGCTATTTCACATGTTGTATCGTTTTGGATCTGTCAAATTTGCTACATCTAACACAGGCATGGTTAGATTTTAAGTCTTAATTAATAAAGGGTTAACTTTTCATTAAAAAAAAAAAAATCTATTTGTGTAAAAAAATAAAGGAATAAATCAGCCTAATGTGTATTTCTATTTTTCAGTTTATCATTTTAGTTGTGGACAGCACAGACAGAGAGAGGCTGTCGATCACAAAGGAAGAACTGTACAGAATGCTGGCTCATGAGGTATGTTTTGTGCAGATTGTTTTTTAACCAATGTATTTTTTTTAAATGTATTTTATAAGAATTGTGTCAGCCATTTAAAATGGAATGGTTGTGTGGTACTGTAGAAAGTAAAAACATTTAAAAAAGAACAATAAACAAAAGTGCTGGTAATTAATAAGCATACTGTTTTCTAAAGTACATTACAGTACGTATACAGTATCGGTTCTCTTCACATTGATTCTGAACATAATGATCATCTACTTACTATCACTTAACAGCCAAAAAGATACATTATCTAATCGTTTCACTTAACATTTAAAAGAATCATTTACATACAAACAGAAATCGCATTGCATTTCTTTCAGAAAAAAAATATTTACCGTCTTTATCAAAAATAGAAACTTGGTGAAAGTTTCTATCTGGGCAGTTGAAATAGTTACATGACTGTTGGCGTGGCTGTGTACTGTGTCTTATTAAAATAAACAACAACCCATTTTTGTATATTGCAGGATTTGCGGAAGGCAGCAGTTTTAATTTTTGCAAATAAACAGGATATGAAGGGGTGCATATCAGCTGCTGAAATTTCAAATTACCTCACCCTAAGCTCTATAAAGGATCATCCATGGCACATTCAGTCATGCTGTGCGCTTACAGGAGAAGGGTACGTGTTCTCAATTATAGTGTTATGCTCTCTCAGCAGCATTGAAATTAGCTAATGTCAAAGTTCTGTCTTGTGTGACCTTCCTTGCTGGTCACTATTGTAAAACTATTGTTAGTTGAGGAATCATAAAAGTTAAAGCTGTGGGCATAAGTAATGTTGTTTTATCTGGTTTTGCAAAACCTAATTTGCATTAATGTTGGACTTCCTAATGGTACCATAGGTAAGGTAATCCAAGATTGGGATAAGTATGTGTATCATTAGGATCAATATGTCTAAGACAAGCCTTTCCAGAGGTTGTTTGGTTTTTTTTATGTTAATTGTTGCTGGGCACAATGAAGAAGGAAATAGTGACTTTAAAATAATTTTGACTATAGGACAGATTTCTACCCCCAACAACAGAAGACTAAAGAGTATGTGACCTTGAAACATTCAGCAGATCACAATGTTTGTGTTGGTCAAAACAAACCAAGCTTTGCAAGCCTTAAGTGAATTTGTATGTACTTTCAGTGCAATTGTTATCAGGCACATATTTCGACCCTGTTTTTGTTTCCTTTTTTCGATTGTAATATGGTTTTTGTTTTATTCTTTTGTTGCAGTTTATGCCAAGGCCTGGAGTGGATGACCTGTAGAGTTGGTGTGAGAACTGCTTGAACAACAAAGACTCTTCCTATTTATTCTTCATACAGTACATGAACATTGTTTTCTGTTACCTGTGGCTGGAGGAGTGGCTGCTTTTTAATTTATCACAACACAAACCTCTCCAAACAACACTTGAATCAAGTGATGTTAACTTTGGAAGCTCTGTAGACCTTTACGAGCTACCTTTACGAACTACCTTTGCTGTGCTGGATGCACATTGTAGCGCATCTGTTTTTCACACAAGGCTTAATACATGTAAGATTTTATTATTTTTAAATACTATATACATACCTTCTATCCACTATGCGGACCTGTCTTAGAGTTTAAGAACTAAAGCTTTTCTACTGCATAATTTCATAATTTCTAGGATTGCATACAATGGT
Organism: Acipenser oxyrinchus oxyrinchus; assembly: GCA_030684275.1. NCBI lineage: Eukaryota > Metazoa > Chordata > Actinopteri > Acipenseriformes > Acipenseridae > Acipenser > Acipenser oxyrinchus. Next base: position 10,166,586 of record CM060250.1, on the reverse strand, counting down.
TGTTTTTAGACAAGTATATTAATACAGGGGGGTGTAAAATAGGAAAACACCCAAGCACTGCTTTATCAAGTTGTGTGTCCCTGTGCAAGTAAAAACTGTGTGAAAAGTGAACACTAAACAATACGGTTGGTTGAAGCTACTGACTGTTCAAGCAGCTTTGGTGAAAGTTAGTGCGGCTTTTACTTTTATATGTACAAAATGAATGCATGTTACTCAAGCCACTGTCATTTCAAATTCAATCCATTGCAGAAATCTCCATAATTATTATTAATAAATAATAATAATAATTGAAAATTATGAGAATAAGACTATTTAGGGGTGCACAGAACCTACTGTACAATAAGCTGAAGTGGGTTGTATTGCCTTTGGATTGCTGTACATTTCTTTAGTATTTTGGTTGTGTAACATGCATTGGGTGGACAGTGTAACTCTCAAGTCAGCTTGACACTGCAGTACGGGGGCGTAGGGGCGGGGTGGGGGGTGCAGCATTCAGAACTGACATTGAGGTGTGTTTTTTTTTTCTTTGTATATAAACAGTTAAATTGACTGATGAAAGAAATGCTGCCTATGTTAAAGGTTAATGCTTTATAGTTCTAGCATTAAAGGCCACTTGCAGTGACACTTGGTGTTTTTTGTCTGGCAGAAGCACAGTGCCCCCTGGTGTGTGTTACATTTGCTAACCTCCAAATATTGTAAGCATGCCTCTACCGTAGGCGACACATTTTGAACTTCACAAACTGTCACGTGACTGTTACAATAGTGTTTTTATTATAATTCCACTGGTGATGCCTATTGGACAGCTAGTGAGAGTTGCATTTCCATACAGCACTGCATGGAAGGCACTGGTCTATCGCTAGTTAACACAGGCACGTTACATTTCTAGTGGTGGTGGTTTAGGTTACTGGGATCATTTCTCCATATTTGTTTTAACCAGGATATCAGGAGAAGGAAGAATAATAGCTATAAATGCTATAGAGCTTGTTGCACACAGTTCGTTCATTGGTACTGGCAAGGTGGAATAATAGAGGACGTACAGGACATAAATGAAACAACTAGACTACATGGGAGGAGATCATTATTGTGAAGATGATGATTCTTCTCCTTCACCAGTCATTACATTTGGCTACAGGGCACTTTGGTGCCCATACATGCAGAGTTTTTTTTTTTTTTTTTTCCCACAACAGCTGAATGACCAACTGACGCTGGTACTTTTAGGTCAAATACCATTATGGTATTTTTCATTTATGCAAATATTGTGATTTTTTTTTGGGGGGGGGGGGGGTTCTGTTGCATGAGAATTATTACTGTATGTGAATGTTACTATACAAATAAGCTTTTTAATTAACTTAAAACCAACAACTGTTATCTGTTTATCAAGGAAAATGTGTTATGAAAGGTTAATTACTTAATTGTCCTTTTTACATGGAACAAACTGGAAGGTAATAAGTGATAGGGGTCCTAGTATTTTAAAATTCTACTAATATATATATATATATATACAGTACTGTGCAAAAGTTTTAGGCAGGTGTGAAAAAATGCTGTAAAGTAAGAATGCTTTCGAAAATAGACATGTTAATAGATTATATTTATCAATTAACTAAATGCAAAGTGAGTGAACAGAAGAAAAATCTAAATCAAATCCATATTTGGTGTGACAACCCTTTGCCTTCAAAACAGCTTCAATTCTTCTGGGTACACTTGCACAAAGTCAGGGATTTTGTAAGCATATAGTCAGGTGTACGATTAAACAATTATACCAAACAGGTGCTAATGATCATCTATTCAATATGTAGGTTGAAACACAATCATTAACTGAAACAGAAACAGCTGTGTAGGAGGAATAAAACTGGGTGAGGAACAGCCAAACTCAGCTAACAAGGTGAGGTTGCTGAAGACAGTTTACTGTCAAAAGTCATACACCATGGCAAGACTGAGCACAGCAACAAGACACAAGGTAGTTATACTGCATCAGCAAGGTCTCTCCCAGGCAGAAATTTCAAGGCAGACAGGGGTTTCCAGATGTGCTGTCCAAGCTCTTTTGAAGAAGCACAAAGAAACGGGCAACGTTGAGGACCGTGACGCAGTGGTCGGCCAAGGAAACTTACTGCAGCAGATGAAAGACACATCATGCTTACTTCCCTTCGCAATCGGAAGATGTCCAGCAGTGCCATCAGCTCAGAATTGGCAGAAAACAGTGGGACCCTGGTACACCCATCTACTGTCCGGAGAAGTCTGGTCAGAAGTGGCCTTCATAGAAGACTTGCGGCCAAAAGCCATACCTCCGACGTGGAAACAAGGCCAAGCGACTCAACTATGCACGAAAACACAGGAACTGGGGTGCAGAAAAATGGCAGCAGGTGCTCTGGACTGATGAGTCAAAATTTGAAATATTTGGCTGTAGCAGAAGGCAGTTTGTTAAGCCAAAGGGCTGGAGAGCGTACGAATGAGTGTCTGCAGGCAACAGTGAAGCATGGTGGAGGTTCCTTGCAAGTTTGGGGCTGCATTTCTGCAAATGGAGTTGGGGATTTGGTCAGAATTAATGGTCTCCTCAATGCTGAGAAGTACAGGCAGATACTTATCCATCATGCAATACCATCAGGGAGGCATCTGATTGGCCCCAAATTTATTCTGCAGCATGACAACGACTCCAAACATACAGCGAAAGTCATTAAGAACTATCTTCAGCGTAAAGAAGAACAAGGAGTCCTGGAAGTGATGGTATGGCCCCCACAGAGCCCTGATCTCAACATCATCGAGTCTGTCTGGGATTACATGAAGAGAGAGAAGCAACTGAGGCTGCCTAAATCCACAGAAGAACTGTGGTTAGTTCTCCAAGATGTTTGGGCCAACCTACCTGCCGAGTTCCTTCAAAAACTGTGTGCAAGTGTACCTAGAAGAATTGATGCTGTTTTGAAGGCAAAGGGTGGTCACACCAAATATGGATTTGATTTAGATTTTTCTTTTGTTCACTCACTTTGCATTTAGTTAATTGATAAATATAATCTATTAACATGTCTATTTTTGAAAGCATTCTTATTTTACAGCATTTTTTCACACCTGCCTAAAACTTTTGCACAGTACTGTATATATATATGTTTTGTGAAATCAAATTTCATTCTGTTCAGTGTGGTGTTTTTTTTTAATCTCTTAAATTCCAAAAATAAATGGTTCTCTACAGAATAAACACATTTCTGTTTATAGTTGGTTGGAAGAAGCAGGATTTTTCTTATGCTACCTTTTGAAATCTCTGGCAGAGCTCTGACCCTGTGTCTTTTAGACTGTCAGCTATTTGTGAAATATTGTGTTCTTTACCCTTTTTAATAACAACCAAACCATAAAATCTTCTAGATAACCTTATCAGCTTGCATCATTACTTACCCTCTTTCAGTTATTTAATTGTACAGGATAAACCTTTAAGAACCTTTAAGACCTTTAAGACAAGCTTTTTGTAGCAATTTGCCTTCGTCCGCAGATTATACCAATGATTTTATGTCTTGTACAATCTGAATTGTATTAATACCTGTTTCCTAAGAACACAACCTCCTGATTTAAGTGTTATTGTGTGAAATACATTGTAGAATTAAAACGTATTGAGTTCTGGTTTGTTGTTCAGAAAGTGTGGAACTTGGTGAATTTAAGGTTGAAAATCTATTATGTTTTTAATCATGGTTTATATTACAAGTATTTCCAGGTAGGATTTTCCAACACACTGAGGAAGACTAAGGGTCTGTTTTAGTCCTTATTATTATTATTATTATTATTTATCCAGTGATTATGTGGATTGGAATAGTGCACGTAGCGGTTTGTCTTGGATTAAAACATGTTTAGCCAATCGCTGTGCAGCGTAGGGCAGAACACACCAATTTGGTGGTCTTACTGACCAGTCAGCATTTGGATACTAAAAGAGATGTGCTGAGTCTCACTGTGTCACCGGTTACCACTGACATTACCTAATATCTATAGTATAGCCATTACCTAACCATTTCATGTGTACTTCTGAATGTTGCCCCAGGAGCAACAGATACGCAGCAAAATCAGGTTGTGTAAGAGCATCCAGCATGTTTTAAAAATAGTAAAACAATACTGTTTATTATTTACAATAAATGCATTACTTATGACTGTGTGGATTTATTCATAATTTCTAATTTTGAATTTAAATAAATGTATTTGGTGGATACTGTTTATTATAGTTATCTGATAATAGCCTTGACAGGTGCTGAATTTGCTGGTACTGTAGGTAGTTAATTAAATTCATTAAATAAATTAAAATGCACCTTTTGTGGTATAAATGCAGCCTAAAATGTGAACAGGCTGATGTGTAGAGGGTTTACTCTGGCTAATCTTTTAACCATCTACAAATTCAGCATCTATGATAAGGTATTAGAATTAGCTAAAAAGTACAGAGATGAGCCAGTAGAGTTTTGGAACAGTTTTATGGACAGATGAGACGAAGATGAAGGCAAAAGTGTGGAGAAAAAAAGGAACTGCAGATAATCCAAAGCATACCATCTCATCTGTGAAGCATGGTAGTGTCATGGCATGGGCATGCATGGCTGCCTCTGGAACGGGCTCACTCATCTTTATTGATGATGTAACGAATGATTGCAGCAGCAGAATGACTTCAGAAGTGTACAGAAGCATCTTGGCTACCAATGTACAAGAAAATGCCACCAGACTCACTGGGCGACGCTTCACAATGCAACAGGACAATGATCCAAAACACACTGCCAACGCAACCAAGGAGTTCATCAGGAGAAAAGAGTGGAAAGTTTTAGACTGGCCAAGTCAATCTCCTGATTTAAATCCTATTGAACATACATTTCACTTGCTGAAGAGGAGACTGAAGTCAGAAACTCCCCAAAACAAGCAGCTGCTGAACATGGCTGCAGTAAAGGCTGGCAAAGCATCTCAAAGGACGATACCCAGAGTTTGGTGATGTCAGTGGGTCGCAGACTCGCTGCTGTTATTGCATGGAAGGGACTTGCAACTAAATACTAGCTTTTATACTTCTTATATTTGCTTTAAGTTGAATTGTCCCAATACTTATGCTCACATAAAATGGGGGGATGGAACTCTAAAAGTGCTGTTATTCTTAGTTGGTAAAGCATGTATGTCTTGAAACCACCAGAAATTAAAGGTGACATTCTGTACTTTTATCTCATATTAATCTTTTACTCATATTTTCATATTACTTGAGTGTACAGCAAAAATAGCAATTTTGACTTCACTGTCCTAATACTTATGGAGGGCACTGTATATCTAACATTACCATATCGGCCAATAACTTTACATAGCTATCAATCCAATTTTGAAGGCAATGTTAGCTCTCAAAACAAGAAATTCTGAAATAAATACATTCACCATCAAGATCATACCGGTAACTACATAACAATTTGGTAAAAAAAATACTATTTTAGAAAAGATGTGAGACTGCAGTTGTTTTAAAGGATTATTTGGCAAATTTCAAGTCTGTGTTTTATTTTTTTGAGGTAAATAATGTTTTTGAAACAGCTTCAGATTCTTAAAAGCTGTTTGCTTGTTTTTTTCGGGGTTTTTTTAAAAAAATTTATTTATTTATTTATTTATTTATTTAATGAAGACTATTCCAGTGCCTGGGTAGTTTCTAACCTCAGCAGTGTAGAGTAGTGGTTAGGGCTCTGGACTCTTGACTGGAAGGTTGTGGGTTCAATCCCTGGTAGGGGACACTGCTGCTATAGCCTTGAGCAAGGTACTTTACCTAGATTGCCCCAATAAAAACCCAGCTGTATAAATGGTTAATTGTATGTAAAAATAATGTGATATCTTGTAAAAATTGTAAGTTGCCCTGGATAAGGGTGTCTGCTAAGAAATAAATAATAATAATAGCATTCTATGGCGAGGTTACACTGTGTGCACAAAGGTAACCTCTGCTGTTTGGCCTAATGCGTGTTAAGCATACAGTATTTTTCTCTCACATTCTTCAAACACCATAGTCTCCCAATTTCCATCTAAACTGGTTAGCAGCTAGAAATAAGATGATCCAAATGGATACATTCCCAGGTATGTTTATAAAGTACAAGCATTAACTAAATTTTCAGGATCTGTCAGCTGTATCGGAAGCAGCAATAAAGCCTGTTACCAGAAATTTGTATTATAAAGACAAGAACAGTAGTATCTATACCTCCCTGTTCTACAGTAAAAATAAAGGTTAAGTATTGCATTCATTTGCAATATGTAAACTAAAAGATACATGCAGGTTGACAAGGAATCAAAAAGGCACATCACATGTAAACTACCTTTGTACTAGAAATGTTCAATTTGGTGCAGCTTACATTGCTGTTTTCAGTTTAACCATTGTGCATTCCCATTCCCAAAACTCAGGTGTGGCTTTTTATGAAATGATTATTTGTTTTATAATAAAATGAATATCTTTTGGTGTGGTGGTTGTTGTGCATTTCAGTGTTTGCTCTTGCAAAATGTTTTCTAATTAATTGTACCTACAATTGCTGTGGTCTGTTTATCCGCCTGCCTCCTCTCTGTATGTATGTCACCTTTTTTTTATTTATATATATATATTAGGACCCCAACCTGAAATACGCCCCCATCTACAGTACTGTGCAAAAGTTTTAGGCAGGTGTGAAAAAATGCTGTAAAGTAAGAATGCTTTCAAAAATAGACATGTTAATAGTTTATATTTATCAATTAACAAAATGCAAAGTGAGTGAACAGAAGAAAAATCTAAATCAAATCCATATTTGGTGTGACCACCCTTTGCCTTCAAAACAGCATCAATTCTTCCAGGTACACTTGCACACAGTTTTTGAAGGAACTTGGCAGGTAGGTTGGCTCAAACATCTTGGAGAACTAACCACAGTTCTGTGGATTTAGGTAGCCTCAGTTGCTTCTCTCTCTTCATGTAATCCCAGACAGACTCGATGATGTTGAGATCAGGGCTCTGTGGGGGCCATACCATCACTTCCAGGACTCCGTGTTCTTCTTTACGCTGAAGATAGTTCTTAATGACTTTCGCTGTATGTTTGGGGTCGTTGTCATGCTGCAGAATAAATTTGGGGCCAATCAGATGCCTCCCTGATGGTATTGCATGATGGATAAGTATCTGCCTGTACTTCTCAGCATTGAGGAGACCATTAATTCTGACCAAATCCCCAACTCCATTTGCAGAAATGCAGCCCCAAACTTGCAAGGAACCTCCACCATGCTTCACTGTTGCCTGCAGACACTCATTCGTGTACACTGTCCAGCCCTTCGGCGAACAAACTGCCTTCTGCTACAGCCAAATATTTCACATTTTGACTCATCAGTCCAGAGCACCTGCTGCCATTTTTCTCCACCCCAGTTCCTGTGTTTTCGTGCATAGTTGAGTCGCTTGGCCTTGTTTCCACGTCAGAGGTATGGCTTTTTGGCCGCAAGTCTTCCATGAAGGCCACTTCTGACCAGACTTCTCCGGACAGTAGATGGGTGTTCCAGGGTCCCACTGTGTTCTGCCAGTTCTGAGCTGATGGCACTGCTGGACATCTTCTGATTGCGAAGGGAAGCAAGCATGATGTGTCTTTCATCTGCTGCAGTAAGTTTCTTTGGCCGACCACTGCGTCTACGGTCCTCAACGTTGCCCGTTTCTTTGTGCTTCTTCAAAAGAGCTTGGACAGCACATCTGGAAACCCCTGTCTGCCTTGAAATTTCTGTCTGGGAGAGACCTTGCTGATGCAGTATAACTACCTTGTGTCTTGTTGCTGTGCTCAGTCTTGCCATGGTGTATGACTTTTGACAGTAAACTGTCTTCAGCAACCTCTCCTTGTTAGCTGAGTTTGGCTGTTCCTCACCCAGTTTTATTCCTCCTACACAGCTGTGTCTGTTTCAGTTAATGATTGTGTTTCAACCTACATACTGAATTGATGATCATTAGCACCTGTTTGGTATAATTGTTTAATCATACACCTGACTATATGCCTACAAAATCCCTGACTTTGTGCAAGTGTACCTAGAAGAATTGATGCTGTTTTGAAGGCAAAGGGTGGTCACACCAAATATGGATTTGATTTAGATTTTTCTTCTGTTCACTCACTTTGCATTTAGTTAATTGATAAATATAATCTATTAACATGTCTATTTTTGAAAGCATTCTTACTTTACAGCATTTTTTCACACCTGCCTAAAACTTTTGCACAGTACTGTAGATCGGGTTGACCCCCATCAGGTTGGGATTAAATAAATTATTTAGAACGCCAAAATCTTTTCGTGTTCTAGGTGGGGTTGTCTTGCGAATGACCCCATTGTGATGAACCCCAACCCGATCTGAAGAAGATCATCCGAAGACACACCATAAATCAAGCAGTGAACAGCAACATCACAGTACACGTCAGAATAGAAAATACATTCCAACAATACGCTAGTTTGCAATATTCTCAGAGTAGCTTCAAATATGTCAAACTATGCTACTTTGGAAAATAAATAAATAAATACATTGCAGACCTATGCTTTTAAATAAAATTATCAAACTTCTGATTTAATTATTATTATTATTATTATTATTATTATTATTATTATTATTATTATTATTATTTTTATTATATGAAAATGAAGATGATCGTGTATGAAGAGAAATTAAAACTAACTTACTTTAAGAAAGGATTGTGCTGTATTGTTAATATTGTGGGTTAAAGAAAGCTGTCAGCTTATATATCTTACTTTCAGGTAGTCTGTCACTTCATTGGTCATTTCACCTCAGCAATGCATGTCTTTGGATGTCATGCCACTGGCTGCAAAGCATGTTACTCATTTAGGGGAAGGAGCAAGTTAGTCAATCTAACTATCTAAAAGAAAGGCCTGCAAACAGAGGTCCATTAAAATGGCATTTGTCACGGATGTCAAACCAAACCAGACCCTCTGGGAAGTTTTATTTGGTTCCAAAAAAGTTTTACATCTTCATTCCCAGTGACTCAAATGAGTACAGCAAAGAACACAGAGACATGGGTATCAGTGTGTACAGTGCTATCTGCTGTGCCAGAGCACATACCTTGCAAGCATGTGAGCGGAGATAATCTCACTGCAAATCACTTTGTGTTGACATATCTCCCATTCCCCTCACTGGAGGGTTTCTTTGTTCACACATATTTTTGATCTAAGTCATAATGCGGAGTATATAACTGTCTTATTAATCTTTAAAATGTCTTTATATCACTTATCCCACAGACAGGTAAATACTTCAACAGTCACTTACGTCTTATTGGGAACTCTAACACCGATTTTAGTCCAATTAAAAGTTTAACACTTTTTTTCCCACTTTCAATATTGTGGATCATTCATTATTATCATTTGGTAAGAAGCGAAAAAAGGCTAAAATTATGGGATATAAGGACTTCAAAAAATATGCTGTCATAATTCTGTACCAGAATAATTATGTGTTCAAAAGCATATTAAAAACAATCAATATTAGATATTTTTTATAATACTCCGCCCTAAATAGTGTTAAAAATGTGTATTAGTAATGCCTAAAACACAATATAGAAACAGCAGTGACTACAAAAATAGAATTAGAAGAACTGTTTACATTGACTTTAAGCTTTCAACTAGTGACATTAAAATGCTGTATCCCATGTTAATAATCTTTAACACTCGTTTATAGTTAATTAGTGGATCTTTAAACTAAAGGCCTTTTATACAAGTGTATTTATTATAAGGAAGTTGCAGCTGATGTATGGTCTTGACAGGTTTTAAAAATACTTTATTTAGAAAACTTCTTTTTAGTGCAGGAATCCCAATAATTAGTTATTCATATAACATAATACAAAGTAGAACCCAATTAATAAACGTTTCCTTTGCATAGATTATTAGACTGTGAAACAGTTGCAGTTCAAGCTACTTATCAAATGTTATAGTTAACTTGAAATATGCAACTGTTCAAGAGCTGAAAACATGTAAAAAGTCCTGCTTTAGACCTTCAGTCTTATCTACAGTAAAGTAAGTCTGCAAAGAAGGAGTGCCTGATAAAGACAAGGCGAGCAAAGGTTATAGTTCAGAGAAAGCAGTTTAAGTGTTGTGGCTCTGCATTGGATCACAGTACACTGGAATGTTTGGATCATTCCTGAAGCATGGCTTTGTGAAATGAACATGGAAGGATACATTCTCATACTAATAGGTAAGATTATTAAAATGTACATTTCAGCTTTGCATGACTTGTTTAATTTGTTCATACCATTATTAAACATTGAGAAATTGTTCTTTAGGGCAAAACATATCTATGTTAGTTATTTTACCGTTAAATTTTGCTCGGTAGAGATATAATGTGTCCTTTATAACGTATACTTCTCATCCGTGACTAGGTAAGCTTTAGCAATTGAATTTCCAGATGCAGATGTACAGAAATAGAACCAGCTGATTATGTCTGTAAAATACACTAGCTTTCGAGACAAACAAAAGTCTCTTCTTCAGGTGAAAAATGGTGAAGAAAGTTCCTCTTACTTAATAAAATAAACTTTCTTTACTTTCAATTTCCACTTGTGGGAAGCTAGTGTATTTTTTGTAAATATTCTAATGATCCTATTAAAAAGTATCAGTCCAAAACAGCTTATCATATTCTGTGGGCTAAAGTCTAAATCAGTACCAGATGTGTGTGTGTGTGTTCCTGTACACTTACTGGTAACCTTGACTGGTATGCAAACGTTCCCAGTGCACACTTTGCAAATTAAATTTCATGGGAATACAGGATTGTGGTCAAGTGGTGAGTGGTTACAGGTGTGTGCATACAAAATAACAGACAGACAATGATTTTCAGGTGCAAGGGTGTTTATTGATTTATTAGACAATGTCCAGAGCCTTATGGCAAACACCTGAAAATAAAAATGATGGACTGATACAGTGGTGTGTATCACTTGGTATTTGTAATCCCCGGGTTTTACCCGCAACCAAAACCTCCAATCCTCGGATGCCACGCCGTTTCCCGTCCGAGTCATTGAGTTTGGGTACTGTAGCTCCGCCCCCTTCCTAAATGAACAACTTCCACCTACCCCAAGGAATAAATTGTCATGCCATTTAGTTAAGGGTACTCTGTTCCTTTTACACATCGCCCTCACAGGTCGGGAGGGAGATCTAACACCAAGAATCATTCAATCTCTGTCACAAGGATGCATAATTCCATACAGTATTAACAGTATTTTGTATTTTATAAATGTGGTACACATTAAAGGGAGGCGCAATGGCACTGGGTAGAGTAAGGCACAGTACCAGCAAGCCTGCAAGCTTAACCCTCTCAGTGCTGACCTGCATACCGATACCCCCTGCTATTCAGTCCTGGGCCCCTCCCAATTGGTAATACTAGTTTTGTAGAACTAAGTGGTGATTCTGTGATGCAGACTAAAAAAAAAACATGATTTATTGTTTTTTTTCTTTAGGTTTGCTTGCCTCTCAAGTGGGCACATTCTCAAAAGCAGAGCAGGATGCCGTGGTGTTATTCAACAGGCAGGTTGAAGAAGGGAAAGTGATGTGCCTTCATTTCTGGTACAAGATGCACAGCGACAGTGTTGAAAGGTTACAAGTCAGGATCCTCAGAGGCGAGAGGTACACTCATCTGTGGAGTAAGGATGGTGACCAAGGAGATGCTTGGAGGCAAAGCTGGGTCACTGTAAACAACACAGACAATGGGGACGCACCAGTAAGCATGCTTTAGAGATTGTTCTCACACAACGTATCTCATGTATGTGTGCTATCAGCACTCTGGAGGGAAAATGCCTGAATACTTAGTGAACTGACAAATATGTGCTCACTAAGATTAATTGATATGATTAACTTTAAATGCCCTGCGGTAAAACATTTTTAAAAAGAACTCTCTGCAAATGACTTGTATGGGAAACACATTGTTGAATTTGGTTGGTTATATTGGTTACTAGAATATAATGTTTAGAAACGTCTATATGTTTTTGTTTCCATAAGTTGCTGATAGAAACCATGAACAGCAGGAATGGCAGTCAGATTTCTATTGAGAGCATCACTGTTGTGTCAGATCCATGCCCAGTGCCTGAGAAGCATAATTTGTTCGACTGCATGAATGGAGAAAGTGTGCCATTGGCCAAACTCTGTGACTTCATCAACGACTGTGGAAATGGACACGATGAACTCTTGTGTGGTATGGAAGAGATCATTAACTTAATTAAAATATATATGCAAGCATGAAATAATCCAATGCTAATTTCTCATTAGTAAAAACGACAAATGTATTAAAACACAAAAACATAAATCTCACTGAATTATTGTAACGAGAGTTACCAACATAAAATGTTGTACAGTACAACACAAAATGTAAAATAAATGTTAAGTGCAGTGCCTAAGTCAACATCCAATGTGTTTTTTTTCTTTGATGAAGCTATCAACTGCCAACCTAACTGAGAAAAAAAGCAGTTACATTGTTATTATTCTTGATAGTTTTATACTGTTAAAATGAGTGTTTGCCTCAAAATCTTTAATGGCACTTTTTCTCCTTTGGTTTTAGTTTCATTGTGTTGCATCCTTTTTTAGTAACCTTTGCATCAGTATTGCAACATCATATCCCTCTGATTAAAGCTGTGTGATAAAAGCCATCTGATAATAGCAGTGGTGTAAGTTTTCCAACCAGGGCCTTGATGCTGGCCCATGCGCTTTGTGCAATACTAGACTTGAGACATCTTGGTCAACCCTTCAAACTGCTTTAGTCTTTGTGGCTCTCCCCCAGGAGCTAGACAGTGCTTTATGGCGCCCTGCATGAAAGATCAACTTTAAAGATATCACATAAAACTTTGTGCTATAGGTACATGTAACTTTGAGGAGAACCAGTGTGGCTGGAATGACTCAAGTTCGAGAAATTATCAGTGGCAAAGGGACAGAAATGGAACTGATACAGCTGGCACGGGTCCAGCGACTGACCACACGTTGGGGACAAGTCTTGGTGAGTGTAAATTGTCAGTATTGGAATACTTGTTGTTATGCACCCCACCCCACCCCCCACCCACCTGCTTTACTTTCTTTGACTTCAAAAGGAGTCATTCATTGACTGTATTTCCATCAGTTCTGTTTCTAATTGCAATAGTCTATATGATTGTACCCTCACTTACCTTTCCAAGATGGTCAACTTCTTGATGGTAATGCCCTCTAATCAGGGAGTGAGTGCTTAATTAACCCCCTTGCTTCTGAGCGGTGGACTTTATAGCTGCAATGTTACACAAAAAAAGGAGATATAAGGTTGTAAAAGGTTATTGCTGCCCACTGAAAGTGTGAGATTCAGAAATGACTGTGTGTGTTTCAGGGTACTATATGGCTGCGGAGCTGAGTGGTGAAGTTCACAGCAATGCTGTATTAGAAGTTGAACTGAAGGAGTCAGCACCCTCCTGTGAGATGCACTTTTGGTACCACATGTGGGGATCAGGTAGGCATCTAGTGCAGATTGCAATAAACTCCCATTTAAATAATAGACTGTGTTTTGCTTTCCTGCCTGCAGGACATTAATAGCACCATGCCCTATTTACAAAACATGGGCTTTGTTCTACTCATATGCCAAGTAAAGAAGGAGACAATCATATTACTTTTTTGGAGTGGGAGATTTATTATTATTAGTTAATTAATTAATTAATTAATTAAATTATGTATTTATCTTTTCATTATGTAGGATTTGAAGGGTTCTTTCCTGGGAGCCTGGCGGTATCAGTCTTAGGGCAATCTAACAAAATCGACATGTGGGAGAAAGGTCAAGACATGGGAAATCAGTGGAATTACGAAGTGCTCTACCTGGGAAGACAAAAGGGACCATTTAAAGTTAGTCATGCATGTATATATTCTGATATACCTTTCTAAATTTGGATTTGTGTTGTGATGGAAAATTGTATTTATATTTTATTGTCGATTGTCAAAAAAGTGCCAGAAAATAGCAAAGTAAGCAACAGTCATAGGGACAGCAAAATGATCCCAGTGACTTCACAAGGTACATAACAGTAAGTGCCAACAACCAGCTTGTCCCTGAACCCAGTGGCTGCATTGACCAAATTGTCAAGACAGTCTCCTGGATGTTTCTGGAATGGCTATGTTTGCATAAAACTACCACCGGAAAGCACACACAGTAATCGAGCCTGCAGACACATGCAACAAGCAATAGTGCCCAAATCTCACTCCTGTTTCCACTCAAATACAGTACCTGAGCTTCATATTGTGAGCAGGTTCTTCATTTTTGGATTGTTAAAAATGCAGAGGCCTGGCTTGTATTCTGCAGCATAAAAACTTGCATATTCCTTTACAAGTCAGTTTCAGTCACCTCAGGCAAGATAGCATATCTGACAAGCTGTTAGGTCTTCTGCATACAATAGAAGACCTATCAATACCTACAAATCTCACTGACAATACTGACAAAACCCTGAAATTTCAAAGGAGCAGTGTGCATGAGGCCCAGGTAGCATGTAGTGTGTCCAAGAGGGCTCACAGACTGTCTCAAGCTTTCAGAAAACTGATTAAGGGGGGATCACGTGACCCACTTATCTAGATGGCTTGATCTTTTAGCTCCGATACTCACTAGCTATATTTTCTTGTTACCTCCACTTTACTTACTCACTTGTAGTTTTTAATTACTTTAAAACATGGCTAACAACCAGGGAATTAAAGACTGCTTGCTTTTTACTCGTTCTCATAAGTCTGCCAATGCTAGGAAGACTAAAGATCCTTCTCAGGGCCTGGGGGACTCTTCTCAGACTACCGCCTCGGCCACCATTGAAGCAGCACCCGTAGCTACTCCGGCCCCCAACTCGGTAGAACTACTTCTAGAAATTTTAGCTGAGCTGAAATCTCTTAGCTCCAGGTTTGACACTAAATTTGCTGTGTTTGACGGCCTCCTAAATGAATCTTCAATACCAGCAAACGATCTGCTATTAAATTCTCTCAAGGACAGGGTGGCACATTTAGAGGAGAAAGTGGACGATATCGAAAACCGGGGCAGATGCAAAAACATTCGAATTGTGGGCCTGGCTGAAGGGGAGGAGGGTTTGTGTCCCTTGTTTAAATATCTGCAAAAAATGCTGCCTGCCTGGCTTGATATGCCCTCGGATCGGCTGTTTGAAATAGAAAGAGAGCACAGATCCATAGGGCAAAGACTCGGTGCTAACCAGAGGCCGAGGAGCATCGTAGTACGCTTTCTGAAATATCTCGACAAGGAGGCCATTCTAAGTGCTTTCAGAATTAAAACAAAATATTTTACACAAGGGCTCAAGGCTGATGTTTTTTCAAGATCTGTTGATAGAGGTGCTACGCAAGAGGAGATTTAGCTGCGGAGAAAAAAAAGTTCACTGATCTCGGTGTATTTAGGGGCGTTGCCTATCCAGCTAAACTTCGGATTCTACACAAGGAGAGGATTAAAGTTTTTGAGACATCAACCATGGCCACCAAGTTCCTGGAGAGGGAGCTCGAAAGCCACTCTGTGGATCCCCCAGAGTGAAATTGGTCTTTGCAAAATAAGACTCGCTTTTCTTTTATAAACAGTGGAAGTAAGGTAATGTGTACAGAATTATAAGTTTTTTGCTTTACTTAAGCATAAGAACCCTTTTTGATTTTGTTGTGATATATATTTTCTTTTTGTGTTGCGCTGTTGTTTATGTACGCACACACTACTATTATATTTTAAAGACTTTTTTTTTTGAGCTTCTTCGGTTGCAACACAAATTTATGGAGCCTAATGAATTCGCTGACTCTTGACCATTTAAAATCCATTTAAACCTTTGTTCCATATTTAATGTTTTTATCAAGAGTACTATTGATTCTGTTATCACTGCTGTTATAATACTGTGTACTTTTTACTTTTTCTTTCTATTTGCGTGCGTACCGATGCATGCTCACATAGCCTGCTATGTACAATATGTATGTGTGTATGTAAGTATGTATGTATGTATGTATGTATGCATGTATCTGTGTTTGCATGTATGTGTATGTGTATATGTATGTGTATATAATTTTTTTTTTGCTTTGTTTTTGTCTAATGAGGTGACTTCTTATACTATCTGTGCTCTTCACTATAACGCTGGTTGGGTATGTTTAAACGGAGCATGGTTGTTAACTTGACCTGAAATATTATGCTGTTAAGTGTAATCTTGATTGCGCTTACCATGCTAGGGTTCACTGATATAGAAGATAGTAGTTGCCAGGTCGTTTGGGGACTTGGGGAGGGTATGTAGGTTTGTTTCGCTTTTTGTTTGCATTTTTGCTTTCTCTGCCACTGCTGGATATGTTATTTACTTAACTGTGCATGCTGCACAACTGAAACTATTATATTTTAAGTTTTATTTAATGCAGTGGAGCTTTTCTATTGTACTACAGTGCAATTACGTTCATGAATCACATCTGAATGACAATGAACATATTAAACTGAAACGAGACTGGGTGGGCAGGTATTCTTCTCTTCCTTTAAATCTCACAGTAGGGGTGCTGCTATCCTAATAAATAAACATGTTCCCTTTATTTTAGAACATCAAGTTGCAGATTCAGAGGGCAGGTTTATTCTAATTATGGGATCTCTCCTGGGCCAACATATTACAATTCTCAATATCTATGCTCCAAATGAGGACTCCCCTAAATTTATGTCTGATATGGTCACTCTATTCAGTCAGCACTGTAGGGGTATGGGTTTGATGGCAGGGGACTTTAATTGTGTACTGAACCCTAACCTTGATAATTCTTCTGAAGCTCCTCTTTCTAATTCTTGAGATATCTGGAGAGAACTAACCCTTAGAGTAAAGGACTACACATTTTACTCTAACCCACATAAATCCTATTCCCATCTGGACTTTAGATGGTTTTACCCCCAAGACAAAAAACTGGAGGTCCAATTCATCACTTCTATTAGATCAGAAATTCTGTGATAGAATTTGTGAGGTGATTGTCCATTACATACAGGACAATGCAGACTCCCCTCTTTCCACAGCTACTCTGTGGGATGCTGCTAAAGCAACCATTCGTGGTCATTTAATATCCTATGCCTCATCTTAAAAAAAGCACAAATACAACATAGAAAAGAACTAGAAACACATGTGAGTCATCTAGAACAGCTGCATAAGCAAAACCCAAATGACACAAACTGGAACCTTTTGGCAGCAGCCAGAGCTAAGCTCAAATAACCATACAAAAAACTACTAATTTCTCACTAAACAGAAGTTCTATGAATTTGGTAATAAACCTAGCAAATTACTCTCTCACCAGCTTAAGAAAGAACAAACCAATATAAAATCAATTAGAACCCCAGATAATGATATTACATATACTGTAATCCAACAGTTATTAATAACACTTTTCATGATTCCTATAACAAACTCTATCAATCTCAACTAAGTCACACAACAAAAGACATGCAAACCTACCTAGATGCTATGGATCTCCAAAAAATTTCAGATGATGATCATGAAAATCTAAATGCTCCATTCACACCTGAGGAAGTTCTAGAAGCCATTAAAGCTATGCCTTCTAACAAATGCCCTGGACTGGATGGCTATCCAATTGAGTATTACAAATATTTTTGGCCAGAACTCATGCCAGTGTTTATGCCTATGCTAAACAATTTTGATGAAATTGGCTCTTTGCCTAACTCTATGAAGTCTGCTGCCATTAGTCTCCTAAAAAAAGAAAGATAAAGACCCACTAGAGTGCTCATCTTTTAGACCCGTATCATTGCTTAATGTAGACTATACAATTGTTGCAAAATTATTAGCCCGGAGATTGGAGTCACTTCTCCCGAAGGTGATTAAGCCAGACCGGTTTTATTAAGGAAAGGTACACCTCTGATAATATCCGTAGACTATTGAATATCATTGCTAATATAAATAAACATACTAAATCTGCAAAGATTGTGTCGCTAGATGCTGAAAAGGCCTTCGATAGGGTTGAGTGGGATTTCCTATTCTTAGTACTTGAAAAAGTTAATCTGGGCCATAATTTTATAAAATGGGTTAAATCAATGTACTCTTCGCCACAGGCTCAAATACTTACAAATGGTATTTTATCACAGAATTTTTCCCTTAGTAGAGGCACACGGCAGGGGTGCCCCCTGTCCCCACTTCTCTTTGCCTTGGCAATAGAACCCCTCGCGGAATCCATTAGATCTTCTGCTACAATTGATGGTATTTTAGCAGGTGACAGTGAACACAAAATATCTCTTTACACTGATGATATTCTCTTATATTTAACAAACCCTGAAAAATCGATCCCTGGTGTTCTTAGTGCAATTGATCAGTATAGCATTTTTTCTGGTTATAAAATAAATTTCACCAAATCCAATGCCTGCCACTTGAACTCTCCCCCTTCTGAAAATCTAAAAATCATCTCTCCATTCCAGTGGGCTCAAGCAGGTTTTAGGTACCTTGGCATCTTTATTACCCCAATACTTAATAATATGTTTAAAAGTAACTACTCCCCTTTAGTTAAAAAAAATTCAAGAAGATCTAACAACCTGGACCCATCTTCCAATTTCTTTTTTGGGTTGATTTAATGTGATCAGGACAAATATCCTACCTAGATTTAGTTATTTATTCCAATCCCTACCTTGTTATTTATTGCACTCTTTTTTTAAAGAGATCAATAAGTTCATATCTAAATTTATTTGGAACAATAAAAAACCAAGAATTAAGTTTGCAACTTTGACTAAGCCCTCAGAGGAGGGTGGCCTTGCCCTGCCCAGTCTCGAACTATATTATTGGTCAGCTCAGGTTAGGCAGATGATAGGGTGGCTTTTAGATCGCCAAGATTCTCTTTGGATACAAATGGAGTCCTTGTCAAGTCACCCTATCTCTCTGAGATCTCTTCTTTTTTATTAATAACTATAAATCTTTGGGTCTTGTAACAGAATCATTTGTGATGCATAACATATTACTTGCTTGGAATGATTGTAGAAATTTTATAAAATTACCAAAATGTGTTTCTGTCCTCTCCCCCCTCACTCTCAACCCAGATTTTCCACCCACTCTTCGCAATATCGGTTTACAGAATTGGTTTGATAGAGGCATTCATAATCTATCCCCCTTGTTTGAGAAAAATATTCTCAAAACATTTGCTGAAATAAGTAGTGAATTCAGAATACCCAATAAAGATTTCTTTAAGTATCTTAAAATTCGACATTTTATACAGTCACTGACTCAAAGTAATACATTTCGTTTCCAAATTGATGACATTGAAAAACTTTTACTTACTACTACCTTTATGCCCAAAATAATTTCAAAAGTTTATATGATTTTATCACATAGGGTTACATCCTCTTTTTTGCCCCTGAAACCACTTTGGGAGGCCGATCTCAATCACCCTATTGAGGATACACTTTGGTCAAGAATTTGTGAGAAAATTCACTCTCCATCAATATCCAACAATGTCAGATAACTTAACTATAAATTCATTTTTAAAACTTATCTCACTCCAGTTCGACTCAATAGAATGTCAACCGAATATTCCCCAGTATGCCGTAGATGCAATTCTGCACTAGGCACCTATATGCATATCTTTTGGCACTGTGACAAAATTAGAACATTCTGGCATTCTATTCATTTGGCTATATAGGATATATTAAATTTTAAATTTGACATGTCTCCACTTTTGTACCTTCTGGGTATAGAGCCAAATTTAGTACTAGACCCTAATCGTGAAAAACTTTTTGACATGCTGGCATTTTTAGCAAAAAAGTCCATCCTTTTATTGTGGAACTCAGATACGTCAAATATTTTACCATTAGAAAAATGATCATATGATCTGCGCAACAGATCTGATACACTCTGGAAAATGATCATATGATCTGCGCAACAGATCTGATACACTCTGGAATATATGATCTCCCTTGCAGGATTATATTGACAGTGGGGGGATACATCAGCCCCTGATAGTTAGATATGACCTTGACTTCTGTGTATTGCACTTCTTTTATTTATGTTTTCCTTCTTACAGTATAGGCTATCACATGGAAAATGTTTATGCTCCTTTGGTCTGTTAGTGAACTGCAGTGTTTTATGTTTTTCTTTCCTTTTTTTCTTCATTGCTATTATAATTATTATTATTTATCTATTATATTATTGTGTTTTTTTTATTATTATTATTATTATGATGTCCTTTTGTATTAATAAAATCCAATACAAATTTGAATTGAAAAAAAAAGAAAACTGATTAAGAATGCAAATGATGAGAAAGATCTGTTTGTAATTTAAATAGTAAATAATCTGAACAATAACCAAATGGCATTTTAACAGTGCTAAAGAGTTTCCATTAAGTTTGAATTACAAACCTTTTTTTGTTGCAGGTGCAGTTAATTGCTTCACATAATATAGGCTCAATGGAAGGTGACACTGCTATAGATGACATTGAATTGAAACATTGTGGCCTACCGGAACCTCAACCATTCTGCTCCAACACTGAGTTCCGCTGCCAGCGCGAGGCTTGTGTGGGCCTGGACAGACGCTGTGACTTCTCTGATGACTGTGGGGACCAAACAGACGAGCAGGGTTGTGAGTTGTATATGATGTGTGACTTTCAGGACAGCTGGGGTATATGGCAGCAAGAAACCAGTAAAGACACGTTTTCTTGGGAAAGGAAGTCTCCTACTGAGATTTTTTTTTGGCCCTCAAACACTGGATCCAACAGAGACCATACCACAAACCTGAAAACAGGGAAATATTTATACATAGACACTACATTGCCTCGGAAGCAGGGGGACACAGCTTGGCTCCTGAGTCCTGCTCTATATGCTGATGAAGAAAATGCATGTAAGGTAAGGACAATATCTATGTTCTATTCGAGGGACATACCCCAGCATTACTCATGTAGGCATTTAACAGGTCTTATTACTGCTGGTACCTTGATCTTTACCAGTACAATATACAGTGTGTATATATAGGCTTGCTGTTGAAAACCCTCCACTGTGCAGTGCACAGCCTCAGGTGCTTTATTGAGGCAAAGGGTTAGAGACACCAGAGCACAAGCCTAGATCCCCACGCTGTCAACCAGTGGGCCACTTTACAGAGCTCCAGAACACAGCTAAATCAGTCTTTCAACAACCCTGATGCAACTACACTGTCTTCTATCTCAGAGACCATTTGAGATAGTGGCTTCATATTGGGAGGGGCATATACATGTTTATTTTCTGTTTTTACCAGTTTGTACAGAAAATAAATTGGTTTAGTGGACTCTCAGCCGGAATTTGGCTCCAGCATGCAAAGAAAAACTGATTTATTACCCAGAAAACTATGAAATTAATTATTGTAATTCCTTTTTTTTTTAAAAACGCTGATACATTCCCAGGAAATATATATTTCCAATCTCTCATTTTTAGTCATGCACAAGTTTGACATGAAACCTGTTTTGTCTGGTTGTTTTAGATTTTTCTTTGTAGGCAATAGAATACATAATTAATCTCATGTGCTTACTGTTTAACAGATGAGGCTTTTCTATCACATGTATGGGAGCAGCATAGGATCTTTGAATATATACACACGCAGGAGCACCAGTGAGTCTCTGACTGAACAGTGGACGAAATCCGGTGAAGTTGGGGACTATTTTGTTAGACTGGAAGTCGTTCTGCCAGCGGACAATCCTTTCCAGGTTATTCTTGAAGGAGTAGTAGGAGATGGCCAAAATGGATTTATAGTCGTAGATGACATCTCATTCACCCCAGGCTGTCATGTGTTTGATGGTAAGCTGACAATAAATATTGTCATATTGTTATTACTGGAATGTGCAACAAATGCAAAATTGTACAAACATATTACTTGAAACACACCTGAAATGTAACTCCTTTAATCATGTGTCTCAAAAAGGCACCTGATAGAGTGAAATAACCAGATACCTTCCTTCATAACTTCCTGACGCATAGCAGTGGCATTACAAACACGCATTCTAGGCAGTAACTTATTTTTACCACAAGGTTTCAGTTCAGTTTTCTTACAAATGTGGAATACCTCAGTATTAAGAGCTGACATGTGTCCGTGTTTTGAGTTTCACATTATGGTAGTGGCAGATATGTATATAATTTCAATAAAACTGATGTGGTTTTTGTTTACAGTAGTGGTCTTTACTAGTTAGTTACAGTTACAGACCCGCAATCCTGTATCCTGATTGGCTGTGCCAGTCTCTAACTTTCCATCAGGTTTCTAATCTGCAGTATTGATGGATTTAGAATCTTTTTCAAACTGTAGAACCAGACAACAGGTCCAGTGTCACAGTTCAATGTCAGCAGCAGAAGCACGATTTAAACACAAACAGGGCCATTGATCCGGCTACTTTGTTTGATTGCTATGACAAAACCATTTCATAAAAGTTAAATCGTAGTATAAAAGATATGTATTTTACATCATCTAGCGTGGTTGATTATAAAGGCTGTTTTTCTTTATATTTCCACTTCTATTACCCTTTTGTGTTTAGTATTTGATATTTAAAATGTAACCCTCCAAGGGGGTTGTCAAATGTTTAGAAGTTTTTGTTTTAAAATTAATTCTGTATGTTTGTTTAAAGGGACTTCACCAAATACTACTGCAATTCCCACCACTCCACCCCCATGTCCTGAAGGAGAGGTCCCCTGTTCTGACCAGTGCATTTCTCAGGATAAAGTCTGTGATTTCTATAGCGACTGTGCAGATAACTCAGACGAAGCACATTGTGGCAAGTTATTTCATTAATTATTTTAGTTTTTGTGGGAATGAATTTTTCTATTTTAAAGGCTGCGGAAACTGAGACTCAAATAAATCGACTTGTCCTATACTAAAATCATTAGACCAGAAAGTCTCCTCTGTTCTTTAGTGTGTTAACCCTTTGTACTCTAGTGATGCTAGTTTGAATCCTGGCAAGGCATTAAATGTAATGATGAGAACAAGGCATCTTTACACTGATGGGGAGTAAGGGTGTTCCATGGTGACAAAGGGCAAGTTAGTCTCCATGTGGAAGGATAGTATGCATGGTTCGTCTCTGTTCATATACAGTATTAGAACATTTTAAAGATTAGACTGATGGGTTATTGTGTACTTTAAAGATAATGAGTAGTTACCATGCACACCAACAGTTCCCTGCAGACCGGAAAGACATTCTTTTCAAATGTCTTTTTCCAGGTCCATGCGATTTTGAACACTTTGCCTGTGGATGGATTGATACCAGTAATGGACTTTATCAGTGGATGTTAGAAATGGCAAACATCAGCAGCAATCCAGGTGCAGACCACTCCATAGGAACTCCATACGGTATGCCTTTCTTGGAAATATGTTATCTATGTGTTTTGTGTTGAGGTTTCGAATAATAAGTGAAGCTGTTTATTTTAGGCCATTTCATGAGAGTGGATGGTGGGTCTGGAGGTTTTTTTTCTAAAGCAAATCTGGAAAGCCCAGTGCTAGGACCTACTGGATTGGCTTGTGAAATGAGGTGATGTATTTCATTCATTTTTCACAGCAAGCATTTTTTGTTTGCACTGACACAGATAAATCTTTGGGTCATCACATATTTTTAAGTTAAAAAAAAATGTACAGCCATATTTTTGTGATTTTAAAGTTCAGTGCATTGTTGTTTTAGCTTCTGGTATCACCTCTACACATTTTTTGGTGTGCGCTCTACCTCGATCACATTGAGTCTGCTTAATGTAACAAGTGGTACAGCTGAGATTCTGTGGAGCGCACCGAAGAAGGAGAATTCAGATTGGGTCAATGTTAGACTTGATATTGGAAACAGGCCAAGGGGTTTCAAGGTATGCATTTCCCTACTTGTTTTTTTTAAATGTAAATCTTTAGCCATCAAAAATAAAAAATAAAAAGATTTTGGAGGATTTGAACAACTCAGGATAGTTGCTTCTGACAGCTACTCTAAAGCTTTTTAATTAACTAACTCAACTGAACAACTGGCCTTAATCCAATAAAGATCATACTGAGATCAGCAACACTTTGTGAAGTAGTTGTATGGTTATACCTGTACTTATAAAATGTTTATTAATTCCCACTCTGTGAAACATACATTTTGCGATTTGTTTTCCACATTTGTTTTTATGTAAAGAAATTTTGTTTCTTACTAAGTTTCGCTACTCCAGATTGTCATTAGTGCAATTTTTCAGAAAGGAAAATCTTACAAAACCAAACAGGCTTGTCATTAGTAGTTTAATTTAATTGATGTTTTTTCCTTTCAGAAAAATGCGCTAATGACTATTTGGAGTAAATAGCTTTGAGATGATTGTGGTAAGCTTTCTTTTAAAAACTCTCACTGAGTTATGTTCATCTTTTTTATCCCCCAGTTGCTGTTTTCTGCTTCTGCATCCTTCAGTGAGCAGGATATTGCCCTGGATGATATCCAGTTTGTAGGCTGCTCTGTGAAAGATCATCCTCCAGGAACGTCACATCTTTCCTGCGACTTTGAGGGTGGTTTGTGTGCCTGGTACCAGGACAAGACAGATCATTTTGAGTGGCAGAGAGATAATGGGGACACTGCCGGAATCAGTAACCATGGCCCAGGATACGACCATACCACTGGGAACGGTAATATACTTATCAATTATAGCTCAACCTCTTGTTCACCATTATAAATTTATTCAAATAGCATAAGATGTGTTTGGTGATGCAATAATAAAACGACAGGCTCCAGGAAGCATCCCCCATGCCAAAGAACTCACTTAATTGTAGCAGTGACTAAACTAATAGGAAATATCAAATCCTCCCCCACATGACCCCACACCCACAACTGGCTGACATGAACAATCTCACCCCCCTTCGCACCAGTTACGTCCAAAACAATTCTCACTCCCACTGCCTTATTTGCATATTGACCCTAAGGCAGCACACCAGTGTTTTCACCAATTTCCCATTGGCAATAGTGGGGTGCACGCCCTGATTATCACAATATAACATGGTATACACACACATTTTAGTTCTATTTGTCTGTAGTTTTTATGTCAAATATATTGATGATCTTACTCTGTTTTCCACACTTTTATACACCCCTGCCTGCAGGGGAAAAGGCATTATATTAACACCCACAATGAGTTAGTCAAAAATCGAGGTTCAATCAAATCCTATTTATCTGTAGAACTGTTGATCCGATCACCTACACACTTGCTTAGCATAGCACATTCAAATAAATGATTCACTCTGTTGCATTTTGTACAGAGGAAAACTGATACACCAAAACCATTATCACAAATCTATACCAGTACATGATAAGATAATGAAGGCGACAGATGCTGTAAAGCTATCAGTTACAGGAAGCCCACATTCCCTGATAATGAACACATACATGTAGAAACAGATACAACATTTTCTTTCATAAAGCTCAGTTAGTCAGTAAACACTTTTAAATCCAATTTAAATATAATGTAGTATTATGGTCTAAATGCATAATTGAATAAAGGGAGACTGCAGTTTAGAGAATTGTATTAATAATTATACATTTTCTCCACACTGTTTACATATAATTTGAGCCTAACTGGTTGCTGATTGGAACGGCTGGATATACTGTACAGTAAGCATAGACTGTTTTCTGTTGTATGTTATTATATTTTACCCCACTACTCCGTTTAGTTTACTATTAATTAGAAGATCCATACACTTTAAAGAAACATAGAACAGCTGACTCTCTGTGTCCCGCTGGTTTTTGCATTCTGTTGCAATCACATTTTGTCAATGAAATGTTGCTTATTTAGTTTAAAGTAGCTAAAAATGTAAACATGTGGTAGCCTTGGGGCGCTTATTCATTTTAACCCTAAATTAAACAGTTGAATTCTGAGAATTACCTTTCTTAAATCAAGCTATATATTTTTTAACATTGATTTTTATTTCTCTCTGTGTCCTAGGGTATTACATGTTTATCGCCACTGAAAGTAGACAAGAGTCTGCATACAAAGCAAGGCTTGCCAGCTATCCCCAGACACCTGCGAAAAAAAGATGCGTGAGCTTCTGGTACCACATTTATGGAAGTAATATAGGTAAGACATGTAGAACTTGCTAAATTAGACTTGTTATTTCAGCATGTAAAAATACTGAACCATCTTTTTTTTTTTTCGAAGGGACTTTAAACTTTATTACAAAGCAGGAAGGCAAGTCAGAGAAAGTGCGTTGGACTAGAAGTGCAACCCAAGGCAATAAATGGAACTTTGCTGATTTTCATATCTCTGAAACCAACACGTTTGTTCAGGTATGACTATACACTATTTATTATTATTATTATTATTATTATTATTATTATTATTATTATTATTATTGTTATCCTTTAAATAATTGGATTAAAAGTCATTGTTATGGACATTTCATTCAATAAACTGCACAGGCCAAGACTGTAAAATGTATATAAATGATACGTGAATGCACGACTAATGCATACAGTTAATAATACTGCAAGGTGGTAAGATATCTTTTGTGATGTCCATAAAATAGTGGTGCTTTCATTGTGATTTTAATTATTTTTGACACCATCATGAATAACATAACACAGTAATGTGATATCATGAGATACTGGTCTCTGTTCCCTTCACTTTAATTCACACATTCTTATGATGATTTACAGTTTATGTTTGTGTTTTAAACATGCTAACCTTTGGGACATTAACAGTAAATTTCACTTTCTCTGGCACTCGGTGAAGGGATTGAATGCACTAGGCTATGCTGTAGGCTATGTCCCCCGCTTGTAAGGGTGTGGTCACATCGGGTTTGTTACACACAGACTTATTTCAGTTTCATTGGTTTAAAAAATGTGTTTGCTTGCTGTTTCACACTTACCTGGAAGCACATGCACTGAGTTGGCTTGGGTGTGAAATGGAATTCTGTTTGGCTATTTCTGTGTTTTATTTCAGGATTGTGTTCATTTGTGTTCACATAGCAACTTGCAAAAGAACTTTGTATTTTTTACGACAGGTGGAATGAATGTTTACACAGTCACTTGATGCATCTTGTTATCTTTTTACTTCAGTCTATCAAAAAATAAATAAATTACAATTTCAATACTTTTTCAAGTGGACTCAGTTCAGTTCAGTGTGATTTCCAAGTGATCTTTGTTGTTCACATTACACTCCAGACAAACCCAATGTAAACTCTTTCGTTGTCTTCTCTCTGCTAGTTTATCTTTGAAGCTGTTCCAGGAGGAACACAAGGCAGCATTGCAATAGATGATGTTGTGATCACTGAAAGTATTAATGGGTCTTGCCCTGCTGAGCGGGAATGCACATTTGAAACCTCCAGGTGCAATCTAAAGGATGTTGCAGGAGGCAGTTTCAACTGGACAAGAATAACTCGAGAAATCTCTACTAACACCTCAAGCCCACTGGAAGACCACACTCTGGGAACTGCCTATGGTACTTTTTTAACAGTTTACTTTCAATGGTTGGTTTTATGGTTTACATACAGTAGATTACACACAGCACAAATAACCAAGCTTTCATCTGCTCTGTATTGTTTCAGCTGATGAAAAAATAGTAAAATGGTCATTTGAAATAAACCTACAATATCTAGATTGGCAATATGTTGTTCTCCTGAGTGTCCAAAGACTGCAGTCCATTCAGTAAACCACGTACCAGTCTCATTTGTTGTATTGCTGAGAACGTATTCATTGTTAGAAGATAACATAGTTCTGCTTTTAATCAATTGAATGACCAGTCTTGATGGAGCATAAATTGTTTTCTGTTTAATTTATTGACATCTTACATATTGTCTGTTTTCAGTAGATTTGTTGCCATGTTTTTTCCATTCCTTTTGATTTCTTCTCTTTTTCCACTCATGAAATACACAGACCAAAATCAATACGTCCAGTCAATTATTCTACCTTACGTGAATCCGTTATCCAGTTGGGGTTGATTTGGCTTGACAATGGCACCATTTGAACCACCTATATGGAAAACTATTCTTTGTAAAATACATGTATGTACATGTATATGTAGTTTGCCTTACAGCAACTAGTTTGCCAAGGACAATTTTAATATAGATCATATATAATATATTCTTGCAAAATGTGTGTGGGCTAATTATTCTCAGTTATCTAAATTGTTTTTTCAGGTTTCTACTTGAGCACCCAGATTTGGAAACAGGCCAGCAGAAATGAGGGAAGAATAGCAACCCGTTTATACAAACCAACCCCTTATAGTGGGGAGTGCTTGCAGTTCTGGTACTATATGAAGGGCGAGAATATAGGAACCTTTAATATTTACCTTCAGAAGCACAGGCAGTTGAAAGCACTACTGTGGAACCGGACTGGAAACCAAGGAGACTTGTGGAGACACGGACGTGTTACTGTGCAGAGTCCTGACAGCCAGTACCAGGTAACATAATTGAAATGATGTCCACAAAGTGTAGAAAAGCAAAGGAAAAGCATACTGAAGTCACGATGAAGCAGAGTAAAATTCACTACATTTATGACGTGCCAGTCTCTTAATGTCTTGAAGTTCTTACAGCAGTTGTGGGGTTGTATGTCACTGCCATTCCAGTTTAAATGTCTTTTTTGTTTGCTTCCTAGATCATATTTGAAGGTGTGGCAGGAACTGGTCACGAAGGTGATATTGCAATTGATGATCTTCTCTTATTGAATGGCCCGTGTCCTCCTGATGGTTTGTATCTCACTAGTAATATTTATATACCGGTAACAATAATTTACCAGTATTGATCAATTCTGTGTTTTATTGTTATCATGAAACCCACTTAAAGGACCATCTAAAAGTGGTCTCTATAGAAAGGCTTTTAATACATATGGTGTTTCATACAGTTTTGACTGCAAGCAGGCTGCAGAGATACCTGCAGCCTTCTGAGAGCTTCTTGCTGCTATGTGAACAGTCGCTGTAGATCAAAAGGAAAAAGTGCACGTTTCAGTTAATTATGTTTGCATCTTTTGGGACTATTTTGGTGTTTCCTATGTTTATTCTTTTTAATGAATACTTGGTTGTGACCGACTGTGTGATTCATGGAAGATATCTACATTTTTTTCTAGGTTTGTTTAAATTGATCACATCATATGCTTTCTACAATGAACTGTGGATGTTTTTGTATTTCAGGGTTCTGTGACTTTGAAACTGGCTTATGTGGGTGGTTGAATGTTGTTTCTGAAGATGATATAGACTGGACCTGGAGTTCAGGCATGACACCCAGTTCTACACATGGTCCATTAGTTGACCACACCACCAACTCTGCATTAGGTATGTAAAACTGTGGTCTGCTGTGTTGATTTTTGAACCTAGGATTTGTTATGAAAAGCCATAATGTGTGTGAGATATTGGACCCTGTTCCAAAAGATTTAATTTCTATTCCTTGAATTAAATGAAGTTGATGTTTGTGAAAATGTTCTATCCTGTAGTTGGCTTCTTTAAAAAAAATACAGAATATCAAACTTTATTTAATCCATCAAAACAGGCTTTAAATATACTGTACTGTATGTAAGTTCTTGAACAGTCCATATGGAAATAACTTACATTTTACATATATTAAAAGCCATGCATTTGTAGCGCATAATTATGAAGATATAATAGCATTTAACATTAATACCTTAATATCCTAGGCAACACTCCACTATGTTGGTAATATACAAACATATTAGTTAATATTCAATTCTTAATCTACAGAACGTCACCTCCATTATGTGATTAATATTTAAATATAAGACTAGGGTTTTAGTCCTTCACAAATTTAATATTTCTTATTAAATTATATGTTATTATTAATATTTTAATATAATTATTATTCAAGTTCTCAAATATATCAAAAGAACTATAAACAAAATAGAAAATAACTATGCTTTCCAGTTTCAAGATCAATAGAGCTTAACCATAACTAAGTCAATAAACTAACATCAAAAGTTAAAATATATAGGTTTAAGGATCTCAGATAAATCATAAATGCTTACTTTAGTACTCATAACAGAACTCAAAAATTAACTGAACATATACAAATTATTAAGTTTATTAAGACTAACAGAAGTGAGAAGAATATAGAAGTTAGAAATCATGGTACCAGAATTAAGAATAGACACAATCAGGCTCCCGCATGATTATGTACAGTGACGGTGTGAAGCAGCGTCTGTTGTACTGGTTGGAATGAAGACTGCGTTATGTTTCAACAGGTTCAGTCCAGAAGCAGTTTCAATTGCATTTAGTATTGAGCTGTAATATTAGTTACTTCAAACTTGTAGTCAAACTCAATCAATGTTGAAATGGTTCCGACGTTCGTAGTTGTTGTTTTCAAATATACACACAATATCATCAGTTCAGTTAAAGTCTTATCATCTTATTTCAATTGTTCCTCAAAGTACACTGTATTAAATATTTTTACTTCTGGTTTGCATGTAGATATTTATTATCCAAACATAATATTTTACCTGTATCTTAAAGTCTGTGCAACGTAATACTTATTCTGGAGGTGTGTTCGTTGTTGAAAAACAAAGTTGAAATATAGTTGATCTTCTTCGAAACACAGAGTTGCAGTGTGGAGCCGACATCTTGGGAGGATGTTGGCATTACGTTATTGAATGGAGCCCCATTCAAGCATTGGCTCTGTGTTTACTTCATTGTGAGATGAATTTGAATCCAAGATAAAGAGAACAGGTTCATTTTTTTCAGAAATGATTTTATTTAGATACAAAATAGAACAATACAGTACAAAACAGGGGTGATTTTTAACAAGAGATGAAGAAAGAAGAAGAAGAAGAAAGGGTTACCAGGGAATTAAATAATACAATTGGACAGATCAGCAAATTTAGAAACATTCTTAGATAAGGAGATGCTGAGATAACATACTAAAGGTTTTCTTAGCTTTTTTCATGTTAATAACTTTTAAAGACACTAAGTACAAAGATAAATCATTAATAAAAACTATCACAGAAGGTTTTTTTTACCTGTCCATTTACATTTATGAATAAAATATTTACCCAACAAAATGTTGTTGCAATAAAATACCGTTGTAAGAGAACTGGAATTTTGCCACTTTTTAAGGATAACCATGAGTCAACTCCTTTCAAAATTGCATGGCAAAAGGGCATGAGTAAAATAAGTGTTCTAAAGATTCTACAGCTGAAAGACAGAAAGCACAGGCATTGCTTTTAAAACCAAATCTTCAGTGTATAAATGCACTTGATGGATATATAGAGTTAATAATTAAAAAATGAGTTTCTTTAACTTGGTAAAACTGAGCATGTTAAACAAAAAGATTGAACTTTTTCAATTCTTAACTGGTTAGTTGAGGAAAAAATACTTTTTTAAATGGTAATCTTTGAAAATAGCTTTATTTAAAGCATCACAAAGCCATTTATTATTGCATTTATTTTTAAGGAAATGCAGATCGTTAATGAATAATAGGGGAAAATTAGGTCCGTTGTCATAGTACGGTAATGAATCTCGAATGAGGTGGACTAGACCATTAGGTATGGCTTTGATTACTTTGGTAAAGTCTTTATAAGTAATTATGAGATTACATTTACATTTAAATTCATTATAGGAGAGATAGTCGCCCTGACCATCTAATACATCTCTAACAAAAATTATATTTTCAGCAAATCACGCGTTATAAAAAAAACATTTTTCTGTTAATTTTAATTACTCAATTGTTCCACAGCACAGAGTTATGAGGTGAGAAATTGTGAGAAAAAATAATTTTCCAATAAAGCAATGCCTGTATGTGAAAGTTTGCTAGATTAATTGGAAGTTTGGTTACATCTTAATCACATTTAACCAATAATTCCAAACCTCCCACTTCTTTAAATATATGATTTGGAATATGGAACCACATAGAATCACTATTCAATAAGCACACCCTTAGCCAGTTCAGTTTGAATGTCCCAATCAACGATTCAAAATCAACGGCTCTTAACCCACCACATTCATAGTCTTTTACTAATTGTGATTTCCTTATATAATGAGTTTTATTACGCCATATAAAATTAAATATAATAGAATTTGAGCGTTTAATATTCTGGGGGGAAATATATAGTGAGTGAGATGGGTTACTTAATCTGGCTATCCCTTCTGATTTTGATAAAAGAATACGACCAAAGACAGATATATCTCTCTGTAAACAAAAGCTTAGTAATAATTTTGTTTTATCCAGTCTGTTGTTAAAAGTCAAGAACTCAAATACTTAACTTCATTTTTTATTGGAATAGAATCAATATTATTAAGAATACAATTATAAACAGTCATAAGATGACATTTTTTAAGCTGAGACACAAGCCTGAGGCCTTAGAGCAAGTTAAATTTTCTTAATAGCTATAGATACTTGTGAACCATTATTTAGAAAAAAAGAGTAGTATCGTCTCCAAACTGGCTAATGCTAAAGGTTCTATCTAGAATATTTAATCCTTAAATGTCAGGAGAATTTTTAATTAGAATAGCCAATAATTCAACAGCTAATATGAATAAAAGAGGGGAAATTGGACAGCCCTGTCTTATACCCTTAGATATTTCAAATCAAGGGGAGGTTCCAGAACTTAGAGAAATAGAACTATTAATCTTTGCATACATTACTTCAATTGTTTTAATGACATTTTCCCCAAACCCAAAAGATTTTAAAGTTCTGAACAGAAATAAATGTTCCAGTGAGTCAAAGGCTTTAAAAAAATCCAAAAGTAAAAGTAAACCATCCTCCTGTATTAAATCACTAATCTGAAATATCCAGAACTAGTCATATGTGATTATGAATTTGTCTACCTTTTATAAAAGCTGATTGGGATTCACTAATAATATTATGTATGCCTTTTTTTAGTCTGTTAGCATAAACGAGGGCTAACAGCTTATAATCTGAACATAATAAAGTGATTGGATGCCAGTTATCCAATAATAAAGGGTCTTAACCTGGCTTAGCAAGTAAGGTTATAAGACCTTGTTTGAACAAGTTCATTCTTGCTTCTTTTTAAATACGGCGCCCAAAGAGGCATTTACATTGGTGATCCAATCGCTTCTGGGTAAAACAGGAAGTTAATCCCTGATCGAAATCAGTCCTTTCATTGGCTTACAGAGTTTGAATGACACTTCCATTTACAGAAACAATGCGTGTCATTAAACCAAGCAAGCAACTTCATTTTGATATAACTTTAGTTACATTGATCATAGAAGGATACACATTTCAGTTTCCTTAACCATTTCAACTCCTGATGTAAAAATGAAACCCCTTCCCAGGTTTTCAAACCTGTAATTGCTATAAAATGTTAACATATGAATGAATAAAACACAAATAAATGACTTAAACTGTGTTTTTCATTAACCGTTTATGCTGCTGTGTACTACATACCCATATTCAATATAGAGATAAAAACGTTTTTTTTTAACAATGAAAACAAAAATGCTGCTAATAATGATAATAACACAAAACAGTAATTATCGAATAAAAACAACATCAAAAATGTGTTCCAGTATCGAATTGCTCTGTGCCATTTATTGAAATGTTCAATACAACAGAACCCGGTATTGCTTTCGCAACCACTGCACATTTTTCTTTTGTCTTTTCTTTTGTTTTAATTTTTGTAGCAGACCCTGTACCTTTTTTTACAGTGTCTGCTTCGCTTGTGTTGGAGGGATAGTCACAAATGCGTGTACACAGCTACTTTGCACAGGCATTGTGATGGATCTGGCTGCCGCATTGCCTGTACCCAGTGCTGTGTTTTGATAGTATTTCGTCACAGCCCTGCCATTTCAAACCAAACAGCTTCCTGTTTGCAGCTGGCTTACCTGTAAAGTAGCTGCATGCTCTTCTGTTTGTACAGTTTGTATTGTTCTTGGCTCCACATTCGCTTCATAACAATCGCTGAGTGATAAGTTAGCATCACTGTCGCTGGTATCGAAATCCTCCGAACCAACTTCACACCCGTTGCTCATTTTACAAAGACCACGTACGTTGCCATGTTTAGCTTTTGCTAAAACCTATATAAACTATAACTAAACTATAAGTAAAACTAATAATAAATAAAAAAATAATAATTTAAAACACTATATATGCTTCTAAAAGGAGAATGGCTTCCTGCAATATATCTCAGCCTTCTAAACGCCCACAGTTAGATTGGAATCGCTACATGACACACAATTGGATAAAAATGTCACCTGACCCTTCCCCAACTTTCATTGCACATTCCACAGTACTAGCACTGCTTTAGAGAATAAAACCTGAAACACTTGACTGAGAAACCGATCATAGAATAGAATGGGAAGCTTGACGTACGCAGGTACGGCATGGTACTGTAAGTGGGTTTTCAATTGACGTACATGCGTACGTCATGGTGTTGAAGTGGTTAATTAAATTACTGTTACAAGCATGTTAAACATGTTGTACAATAATTAAAGGAAAATAAATAATTATTTTCACTTTAAACATCATTAAAACACAATACATATTTCAATTTTATTGGGAAAACATACTTAAACAACTCCTAAACTTGCGTCAGCAAAATTAGTTATTAAAATGATTCTAAAACCAATTGAATCAGTTAAATTGTTACTCATTCGTCAAACTACATTTGAATTATAATTCTAATCATTTCATGGGAACGAGTCATGACATCTCATATACACCAGGTGTCACACTTCTTAACCTTTTTATAGGAAGAAAGTTGTATATTGGCTTTCAGACAGACGTTCTTAATTAAAAAAATAAGAATCGGCTTTGTTTGGTAGACAATTGGCAGGTCAGCACAGCAAGTAATCTAAACCATTACCCGATTTAAATCGTTACGACCCTGTTACCAATATCTAGTCCTTTGAAGTATCAAGAATGTTCTGGGGGAGGAAGGTTGAGGGAAGACAAACTTAAGTCTCAGTTTAAGAATTTAAATGTAATTTTACCAAATGTCTCACGGTGGAGTTGTCTCCATGACTCGCTGCTCCAGAGTTTCCAGTTTCCCTTCAGTCTCAGGATCCCGCCATGAAGTCACGCTCCACTATACTTCCTGTATAAGCCAGAGAGGATACAAAACAGTGCCCTTTTATTCAGTCATTCACCCTGTATGATCCCACCCCTCAGCCAATGACAGAGCGTCAGCCGATTTCTTCTAGACATTGCCTGACAGCGTGGGAATACACGGGGTGTCCAAACCCCCTACACAGCTCACACATGCACCTGACGGCCAGTCCAGATCCCTCCCCTTTCACACAAGAGTATTTTACACTTATATGCGTCTTAGTTTTCTTGATTTGCTTTTTATGTGTATAGATTTTATAATATTTTTCATATAAGGATTTTATGTGGAAGTATATGTAACATACACTGCTCCCTATCTGTAATCTATCTATCTATCTATCTATCTATCTATCTATCTATCTATCTATCTATCTATCTATCTATCTATCTATCTATATAGATTATATAATTCGATGCGGATTAATTTCGAACCCTGTTTATGGCCTCTTCGCACCCATCTTTAGATAGAACCTTGAATCCAGTCTCTTAATTTACACCAGACTCCATCTTATCCATTTCTTCTTTTATTCCATAAATTCACTAATTGCACTACAGAATACTTTATATCATTTGTTAAATCAAAATCTTGACATTAATTCTGTCACTGAAGTAACACCACTTTTTTACACAGAGAATTGTGAGGGTCTGGAACCAACTCCCCAGTAATGTTGTTGAAAGCTGACACCCTGGGATCCTTCAAGTAGCTGCTTGATGAGATTCTGGAATCAATAAACTACTAACAACCAAACGAGCAAGATGGGCTGAATGGCCTCCTCTCGTTTGTAAACTTTCTTATGTTCTTATTTTCTAACAGTGTTTCATTCCCTTTCTGCTCAGGACACTATCTGTTTATTAAGAATAACCCGATGACTGGAGCACGTAAAAAAGCACATCTTCTTAGTGAATACATGGAACCCTCTGCTACAGCATGCCTTGTCTTCTGGTACCACATGGATATGATCTCTTTTGGCAAGTACATTTTCTGAGTCACTGCTGCTACTCCTTGAGTCATCTTAGTGTCGCTTTGTGTGATTTAGCTTTGCCACGGGTTATTAACTTTCTATTAAAAGGTTCTGTGAAACCATGAAAACAAGTATTGCAGACATTGTTACTTTTTCTCCCTGCAAAAAAACTGAAGACTGATGCACTGTAAGTAAGGACAAGGGCTCAGTTTAAGGATCTAACACCTCATGCAGGCTCAAACATGGTCTCCTTTGTGTTATAGCTGAGGGAACTCTCACAGTGTATATTAAAGACTATGAAGGTCTCAGGGCCATCTGGAATGCAAAAGGAGACCATGGGAAAATCTGGTTGGAGGCACAAGTAGACTACAACTCTTCAAGTAGTTATCAAGTAAGTATCATCATAGCAAATGATGCCTTTGACCTCATAATGATGTGCATAGACCGACCTCCCAAAGTTATGAGGAACCTAATGTTGGAGTCTCTTTACCATAATTGTGTGACAAAGCAGAGTTTGTCAGGTAGAGGATTATTTGTCTATACAACTATACAAAAGGCCTCTTGTTTACTTCACACAATAGTAAAACACTGTCGATAGCTGTGAAATAATGCCAAGGACACAGGATGTGAAGTAAGAAACCAATAACTTTATGGGGTAATCATCATGTTTATAACCCCTTCTATCTTTCTTGTATTTTCATTGGGTTTCCCACAATTCTTGTGGTATTTTTAACATTTCAACATTTTTTTAAAATCTTAAATACATAGTTTAAACACTACTGCACACTTACTTCTGTATTTCTGTCATTTCCAACAAATCTGTGTAACAACACCTGGTGGAGTAATTTCTTTTCTGATAACAGATTGTAATAGAAGGAAAACATGGACATGCCATGGATGCAGGAAGCACATCTCTAGATGACATCTATATTGAAAAGTATCTGTCATGCAGTGACATGGCTTTAACTACAGCAATACCCACAACTGTGGAACCCACACAGCCAGCCTCTCCACAGGACTGCAGTTTTGAGCAGGGTACGCATATTCTAATAATATGAAGATATTGTTTTAACAGTGATTCATCAAGAACATGCATTTACAATAGACCTATACCAGGAACAATGCGGTGTGCAAGGAACACACAACAAACTAGAATGCAGCAGCTTAAAATTGTGTAAATGCCTAGTTTATTTGTAACTGTGTAGTCACTGTGTTATTGCATTGTAATTACTGTAGCTGTAGTAATTATACACTTAATGTAAAGTTGAATGGCTATTTCTTCTAACCAAGTTGGTAACCCATGAGTCAAGCCTAGCTGTAAAATCAAAACCTGTTCCAAAGATGTTTTGCAATTTACTTCACTATATGTCCATTTTTATTTCAATTGCTCAAATAACAGGGCTCTGCAATTGGCAACAAGAAACAAACAACACCTTTGGCTGGGAACGTCAGACAGGAAGTGCTGTTCTTTTACCTGAAAATGGACCACTGTTTGACCACACTGTTGGCAACACTGAAGGTACTGTTCTTTCTTCAGTCATCAGATTTTATGTTTCAAGTACAGCCAAGATGATTTTCAATGTTTATTGCAAATATTTCTTGTATACAACTGGTATTGTAGCACCGTATTTGGCTTTAGCAGTAAAATATAACACCATTTGTTCATTCTGATGTCTTATAGGATTTTACCTAATAACCTCATCACAAGGCACTGCAAATGAAGAGTCTGCAGTCATTTCTGGGCCTATGATATCAGACGCCACTCAACTGTGTCTCAGCTTCTGGTATTACATGTTTGGATCATCAGTGTCAACTCTAGCTGTCCTTGTGCACACAGTACGTAGGTCTTTATAAATGAAGCACATAAACAAAATAAGAATGTTTTGGAAGGCTGAATGCGAAGGGGACGGATATTGTGTGAGTTTTCACTTATTACTGAAGGCTTAAATAGCACATGTGTGATTTAATTAATATTTATAAAAAAATGGAAAGGATCTTTTAAAGTCAAATATAAGTGTCTGTGTGTATATATATATATATATATATATATATATATATATATATATATATATATATATATATATATATATATATACTGGAATATTGTTACTGACAGGGGGCTATAATGCCCGAAGCTGCAGGCAGAGGGGCATTTAATTTTCCACTATGAGCTGTCTGCAGTACATATTTAATATATGAATCAGTCAAGAAAATAAGTGAGGCAAGGCTGGATAGTAAATTGATACAGCATAAGTAAATAAATAAATAACAGAAATAGTTTTTGAAGTTCATAGTTATCAAAGTTTTTTTTTTTTTTTTTTGTGTGTACAGCTCTCCATCTGGCTTGCTGACTGCTGCATAATCCAGTTTATATCCAGGCTGTCATATTTGTTTACATTGTCGAGTTAAATTTGTTTGAATTTCAGAAAGTCAGAAAACATTGACAGTGATGTTTTAATCACAAGTTTAGTGTTTGGAGCATCTTTCTTTGTAGTATAATGCTACAGAAAAGTACATTCAGCCATTTTCTCTTGTTGTGAGGAGTGCAGGGGAGAGGGGCGGGACTGACAGTAATGTGAACCAATCACATGACAGAGGGAGACTATTGCCTAGTGGTGTAAGGATATTAGAACAATAGTTCAATACTTTTGCTCCTATGATGAGGTTTTAACCAATCACAGGACAGAATTTCCTACCACTGATTAATATATGTGTAAGCAATAAGACCCGACACAGAGGGCATTACCAGGCATTATACGACCGTTTAATGCCTGGTAATGCTCGTATTTTCCGGGATGTTTTGATTTAGCCATTCTTCAATTGACATCTTATTAAAAAGGTTGAAATTTACTTTAAAACGACATTATTTATAATTCCATTTCCATTTTGTTTTACTCTTCCCTCCCCTTTGTATGATGTTTGCAATTATTCTGAATAGTCCTGTTGCTTTCATTTTTTTAATCATTTGTTATCTAACTGGCTGCCATCTTGCTTGCAGGCCAGTTTGGTTATCACACATTTTTTTGTTTCCTGGTTTTAAGAAATCATGCAATATTGAAACCTTTCAACTCTGTGGACTCCCCCTGCTTCATGGTAAAGTATAGAAGCAGGTAGACTCAAAAGAGTTGGTATTTCCCAGGAAATGTACTTTAATATAAACAAGGGGAATTGTACTTGAAATTAAAATATAAAAGATTATTATTCAACAATAGCTTTTTAATTTCATTTATCTATCAGGAGTCACATCCTGACTCTGTTGTTTGGACAAGAAGAGGCACACAAAGCGCATCTTGGATAAATGCACGAGTAACCATCAGAATGTTAGACACGCACAAGGTAATATCAAAACACAACCTTTTTTTGCTGTACTTGTGTACCATATAATTATACAGCAGTAGATAGGTATGCTTGAATGAGTTAAGCACAATATATTCCATCTGTGCTCATGCAGTTTATGGCTAAAATTCAAAAATTGTGCCAAATAATATTATCCTATGTAACATTCTTGGTGCATCAGCAACACACCAGTGCACTATACCATTCATATTTTAAACTGATGCTAAAGACAACCAAGGTCAAATAATGGAAGTATAAGATTGAATAAATATGTGTAATACTGGCTGCAATTATCAATCATCTTATATTGGTAGAGACCACAGACAAACCTTCAGCATTTAATGAAATAGTGTCCCAGTGTTTAATCGTTGAGCTACTCACATTTCCCCCATTGTTTATATGCCATTGTTTATATGCCATTGTTTATATGCCATTGTTTATATGCCATTGTTTATATGCCATTGTTTATATAGTTTTCACCCTCTTTGTGACACCTGGACTGCCATCAAAAGTGTATTGTCAAGAGATGTTAATGCATATGGGCATGTTATGAAAGCTAATTCAGTTTTATCCTTGAAAGGAAACAGAACAGAATGAGGCTTACTTGCCAGATTCAACTTCAATTGGGTCATTGACAAAATAAATGGGTAACACATATCAGTGCTCTCCCTTCGTAACACTGTAATCAGGAACCATATGTAAGAGACTGTGCAATTTGTGTTCTGCCTTGAAACTAGAATACAAGTGCTAGTGTAGTTGCATTATGGGGAAAATGGTAGCCATGACCATACTGCCTTATAAGCTGTTCTGCAATATAAAGGGCCACCTTATAACAAGGCAGCACTG
Organism: Acipenser oxyrinchus oxyrinchus; assembly: GCA_030684275.1. Taxonomy (NCBI): domain Eukaryota; kingdom Metazoa; phylum Chordata; class Actinopteri; order Acipenseriformes; family Acipenseridae; genus Acipenser; species Acipenser oxyrinchus. Next base: position 10,126,610 of record CM060250.1, on the reverse strand, counting down.
TAATTATTTTGTTACAGTAGCAGGCTATTAAAAGAAAATCCTTAAGACATTGTGTTCGTTCTTTTTACTGGCACCACCATCACGCATTAAGTGATTGTTTAAAAAAAGTAACATTCATAGGGTTGGTACAAATGGTACAAATAAATGCAACTAGATGTGTTATAATTCTCTCTCTCTCTCTCTCTCTCTCTCTCTCTCTCTCTCTCTCTCTCTCTCTCTCTCTCTCTCTCTCTCTCTATGCGTTACCATGTTTGTAACTTTTTTTTTTACAAAGCTTTACTACACTACGCTATTCCTTAATCTGGGATTGTCACAACAACCTTTTTTTCCCCAGAATTCATTAGTGCCATAACATGAATTTATTTCAGTACCACAGTTATGGTTGTAGTATTTCTTTTTGCTTACCTGTAGATAAAATTCTCTGGAAAGATGAGTTCAAAAAGCCATGGGTTCATTGCTATTGATGACATCTCTGTCATGGAGGGAGAGTGTGTGTCTCAAGGTGGGTACAGTCAAGGGAATACAATTCTTACTTGCACTAACTTGTCGCTAATTTTATTGCTTTGTCTGAATGTTTCCATGTAAAGTGTGGTCATTTTTTCAAATGGTTAAAATTATTGAAAGATGGTTAAGCTAAAGAATGGAAACTATATTATACACATTGCATTAAACACATTGGCCAACCCCCCAAAATAAAACTTTAATAAGTTTAAATAACACAACAGATAATGTAGCCTCAATCACTTTACTGCTTATGCCATTGTAATTTTAAATTCATGATATATCAATATTTTAGGTACCTGTGGCTTTGAGACTCTCTCAGTCTGTAACTATGAGCAAGACATCACAGCTGATACAGACTGGGTCCACACAAAAGGCTTAGGCTCTGGTCCCCCAGCTGATCATACCTACAGCACTGATAAAGGTAAGAATTACTGAGAATGCTGCAGCTCATTTTGAGAGAGAGAGAGAGAGAGAGAGAGAGAGAGAGAGAGAGAGAGAGAGAGAGAGAGAGAGAGAGAGAGAGAGAGAGAGGTTGTTTGGGTCAATACAGAATTATTTTGCTCCTTGTTTTGTTTTATTTGTGATACTGGCACCGTTAAAGAACCCATGTTCTATCTTTATGAAGGTTATAATAAATGGTCAAATGCTTAACAATATAACAATATATATTTTTTGTGTAGGAACAGTTTAGTAGTGTGGCATACCTTGTGCCATGGAAACACTTTAAAAAGGCAGTTACTCCACCTGCTGTTCACTCAATGAATATGCAAGTCTGGTCAGCCAAAATTGTCGTCAAATACAGCACGCATACACAGCATGCTCTTTTTCAGAATTCACAGAATTATTTAGAATTATTTTGCAAAGCTAAAATCACGTTTAAGGAATAAAAGAAGATGGGTAATAAAATAGGCCTTTTATAATCCTGTCTACTGCTACAGTAAGTTTGCAACATGCTTGCATTGTGAATACTTTAAAGCAAACTATGTGATACAGTATGTGAGTTTCGTGATGAGCCCTGTAGGCTTCTCATGTATTTGATGTCAAGGTTAACTCAAATATCTTTGTCTCCATTTCCACAATAGGCTATTTCATGGCCGTGTTTGGGGATGACTTGGTAAAAAGACAAACAGCTCAACTATTGAGTCCAGAATATACTCCAACAACGGAATCCTGTGTTCGATTTTGGTAAGACAGGTTTTCGGGAACATCATAAAAACTTTATAGTATACAACTGTGGCAGGGTGACTTACAGTTCTGACACTGATGAACCCTTTCTCTCACTTTGTGTCCTGGTTAGGTATTGGCTGGCAGCAGACAGTACCAGCGTCTTCTCAGTACACGTCATGCAGAATAAAGAACTGGGGCTTGATCTGTGGGCTCTGTCTGGAAACCCTTCTCAGGACTGGGATGTTGCTCAGATCACTGTGTCTTCAGCCTTACATTTCAGGGTAAGTTCATATATTACCAAGGAATCATATCCAACCACCTTGTTTGTGTTGTGGGTTATTCTGTAGTAAAACAGAACTATAAACATAGTGTGGCATATCTATCTGACCAAAACTTTGTGCAGCCAAGTTAGGAAAACAGGACCGGCCACATAAAGATAGGATGTTTACAAAAGGGACCACATTATTGGCTTGAGTGACTTAATTTGGATGTTGCCACTACAAAACCCCTATAGTGGCCATGGCACTAACTAAACATTCAATTAAAAAACATGGGAAGAATATTTATATACATGTTACAGAGTTCAAACTGCATTTCCTAAGTTTCCCTACAGTCAGAAACATAACAAGAATAGCATTGCAACAATTGCGATAGTTTGTAACGATACCCTAGTTTTTCAGAGCTGTAAAGAGTCAACAGTAGTTAGAGATGTTGTTTTATTTGGAAATGAGTGTGAATGAGCATAAAACTATTTACAATTACAGGAATATATAAGAACTTCTTTTGACCTTTAACTACATGCTTTACATGAGACTACTGTTGTGTGAATTGTATTTTTTCTTTAAACATTATTTTGGCTGTATAATACTTCTGAAACCAGTAATAAAACCTAGAACCTTAACTGATACAGTTTTGGTCATTCTGAACTGTTTAATATTGATTTTTTTATTGCACCCAGATTGTGTTTAAAGTGCAATTGGACCCTGCCAAGGGCTCTTTTGTGGCTTTGGATGATGTCACTGTGGTTGCGGGAGCATGTCCCTATACAGGAAGCTGTGATTTTGAAGCTTATCAGTGTACATGGACGAACTCACAGGCTGATGATTTTGACTGGATACAAGCAAACGGACACTTCAGCGGCCCAAGTGTTGATCATACTACCCAGACCCCAGAAGGCAAGTGTAACGCCAGTAAACCAAGCACTGCTACTTAGCTAATGTATTTTGTGCTGTACATGTTTTTAATGCTACTGTTAAATTTAAAGTCATGACATTGTGCAGTGTCAAACTAAAACCTTTCTGAGGTAGTTACTTGTAAGATAATAAAACAAGGAGACCTCTCAATTGCTAAGGACTTAAAGGGATTTAACTTTTAGATTTTTTTTTTGTTTTTCATAATGCTTAATTTCTGTATTATTTTATAATGTGTGTTCCCTATCATTCTATTTTGTTGTTTCTTCTTTGATCGTTATTTACCATGTAACTTCTCACCCGAAAGGGCTCGACCAGTTTACACTGGAGCAAATCTGAAAACGGGGACAAAATATTTCAATATCTAGAAACGGTGTATTATTGTTAAACAATAATACATCTTTTATTGAACTTTAGATTTAGATTGTGAGTGTATAATGACCCCAAGAGAGCTAATATAAGTAATACAAATACAATAACTTGTCAAGTAAGAGGACAAAATATGACATTATGAGATATTGTCAATGGGTGTGATTGGTTTTGTTTTCAGGGATGTACATGCTTGCTGAAACGCAGCGTCATGCTCCAGGACAAAGAGCTGTTTTTGTGTCTGAGAGGTTTCAGAGAAGTGTGGCAAGCTGTTTGACCATGTGGTATTTCCTGAGCGGCAGGTAAAAAAAGGGGAGTAAACGAAATGGAAATGTGCTTGTAAAGTGTTAAATCATTGTATATTTAGTAATTCATTGAAATATTTTAGTAGTACTTCGTAGCTACTTCGTTTACTGCCATTAGCATGCTTAAATGTAATATTGAATTCACACAGTGGTATAATGCAGTTATTACATGGTTACTACTACATGGTCATCAACATGATAATCTCTGTTACTAACATTGTCACCTTTTTCTTACACACCAATGTTAAATACCTCGATAAACAATAACACTGTAGTTGCCAAATAATTACTTTGCAATGACCAGTTTTATGAAAAAATATAATGTTAAGAATGTTTTTTCATCAGGGACTCTGGGACTTTGCGGATATATTTCCGGTCAAGCGCCACCCAAGATGACCTAATTTTTGAGACCAGTGACAGTGAAAACACATGGAAACAGTTTGCAGACAATTCGTTTGGGCCAAAAGGATTCCAGGTACAGACGGTCCTTGTTTTGCATGTATTCTCACGCACTTTCATGATCCATATAAATAAATCCATGGGAATATCTGTTGTCGCAATAGGTGGTGATTGAAGTCGAGTCTGCAGGCAATGGGTTTGTTGCTGTAGACGACATAGACCTGGTACTTGGACTTTGTGGTGGTAAGAGCGCCTCACTTAAAAATTATGATTACTAAAAACATAATGGTTATAGCATAATAATGTACTGTAAAGCCTGCAGGGCAATCAATAGCATTGTTCATCGACTGCATGTGTTTTATTTCACAATTCCTTTCTCTGCAGACACTGCCATTCCAGCAATTGATGACTTTGCCAGTTGTGATTTTGAGGTTGGTACGTGCCAATGGGAAGACACTAGCCAAGGACAGTTCATTTGGAAGAGGGGCAGCAATGGAACAGCTAGCTCAAACACAGGACCCTCTGCTGATCACACTACTGGCACTGAGCTGGGTAAGTAATTCAGTGCCCACTTCGTCATGTTCAAGCTTCCCTGGCAGAGGAACTTGTATGAGTTTCACTGTACTTCATGTGAAAAACATATTCAGTATGATCTGACATACCCCTTAGATTATGCTACCATGGAAGCTTTGTTTAATTCTAGTTTAATTTGGTGTTCTTTGTTGTTGTAAACTTGAGTGTTCACATCAAAGTTTATGTTTTAAGTAAATATACCACACTAAATTAAATAGATGTTATTGTGTCTCTTGTGATAGTTACTAAGGATGCTACAATATAATTATTATCAGCTTGGGAGTACTGTTTTTTTTATTTTATTTTGCAGCTAGTGCAGGACAAGCATCTAGTCTATACTGCCAATGAGCACGCAAGCCGTCTGTGAATAAAAGGAATTTCAGGTTATAGCAGCCCTTTTGCTAGAAGCAGTAATCTTACATATACAACATTAATTGGTTAGGTATTGCACATCCATTTGAAACTGGACATTTTACAGAACTATATTTTTTGTTTTCTCTACCTGCATGATATGTTTTGTTTCACATGTTGTTGTAGGATGGTACATGGCTGTGGAGGCCAATGATGGAGACAGGTACAGTTACGCAGTCCTGCAAAGCCCGAGTATGAAACAAGCAAGTTCAGAATGCCTCATGGAATTTTACTATCACATGTATGGAACTGGTAAGCTTATTTCAGAACAGGCATCAATGTAATGGATATATTGAGGATAACAGTGCAATATAGCTTACGAAATAATTCCATAAACGCTACAGGTCTAAAATATGCAGTTTTGAAAGAATTAGATGCTCTATCTTAAAATGTTTCTTTCCTTTAAAATCATATCTGGTACTTGTTAAATAAATCTCTGTTTGCAGGCCTTACTTAAGGTTGTCTTGCAGATACAGCAATAACCAAATAGAAAAATAGAGTCCTTTAAAATGTGCAAATAGACAAAGGACTGCTGAATACTAAGAACATATGACATGAACATGCAAGCAAGTGGCCAGTCCTCCTGCTGAGTGACATTTGTAAATTCCACAATTGTCAAAATATACAGTACATTTAAATGTAAAGTTTTTATGGTTAAATACAGCTTTAGTGATCGATCTTTTAAAGGTATTGGGGAGCTGAGTGTTTACCTACGAGAGGGATCCCGTGACACTCTGTTGTGGATATCATCTGGAAGCAGAGGAAACGAGTGGAAGAGAGCTGTGGTGGGGATAGGCCGGACCCCTGGAGTATTCCAGCTTCTGCTAGAGGCCACCAGAACCTTTAGCGTCCTGGGAGACATTGCAGTTGATGACATTCATTTTCAAAACTGCTATTTAAGAGGTACAGTAATCTGAATTACAAAAAAAGTTATACTATCTTATTTTCCAAAAAGACAAATCACTTCTATAATAAAAGGAAGCCTTTTGACTGATTGTGACAAAGTGGTTAACAGTGTGCAGGTGCAGGTGATCAATGAACAGACAATTATAATCCAGGTGCAAAGTTGTTTAATGATTTGTATGTCCAGTGCCTGACGGCAAAACAAACAGTAAATAATAAATGATGTTAAGTAATACAGCGGTGTGTATTATTTAATTTGTAACCCCCGGGTTTGTCCCGAAATAGTCCCGTTTATTATACACCCACACAAAACACAAAACACATACACAAGTCTGTTTAGCGTGTGAATTAATGCTCGTGGTGCAAATACAGTTTCTTCGTGATTCAAGTGCAGGCTGTTCCGGGTTTGTGCTGGCAGTAAGTTGACTTTATCTTTTTTTATTGTTGCAGAACCACAGGCTACGTGTCCTGAAGGCACATTTAAATGTTCCAACTCTGCCTGCATTGAAATGTCCAGAATATGTGATTTCAGTGATGACTGCGGGGACAGAAGTGATGAGCTTGACTGCGGTAAGGCTAAGGAAAAGCTTTCAGATGTGTTTCTTTTTTGTGTTGTTGTTAATGTAATACTAGTGGCATTTTGAGTTTTATCTATCGTTATAATTCCCTGAAACACACTTGTAGCATACTCACAACAAGCAGGAAACCAAATATTTTCTGTTTAAAGAAAAAAAAGGTGAAGATGAAGGCTTGTTTTAAATACACTGGCACTGTTAAATGTCTAACTCTAAATATCAAGGCTATTCAAAGGACAAATGTGCTCAGAAGTTCACTTTGTGTTCTTCTGTTTATAAATCATAAAGGCATCTGCTAAATAAACAAATAATAATAATATTGTCTGTTTTTAAAGTAAGCTTTGCCAGCATATCTTTGTAATTGCTCATTATGCTGGAGCAATGAGGCTGCTCTTCAGTTTCTTTCTTTCGGCCTGTCCACAGAGCTAAATGGTTTCAAGGGGCGCTGTAGTTTTGAAAATGGATTATGCTCCTGGGAGAACAGTGACCTGGACACTCCTGGTTACGACTGGCTACGGCAGCAAGGCCAATCAGCTGTGTGGAAAACGGAACCACCAAGAGACCACACCAGGAACTCTGCAGCTGGTAAGTGTGCTGAAAAACACCAAGGAAAGCAGCTATAGAATCAGTATCTATATTCACTGACATAATTACGTTGCAAGGTGTAAGAACAGCCAAGTTTTCTCCTTTCACTGTCTTTGTTCTTCACATCCCTCCACTACCCAAGTATCTAAACCTTTATCTACATGGTTCTGACTGTCTTCTGATTCACATAAGTTGTGGAGTGTGGTCTCAAATTCAACATTGTAATACCAGGCTGATTTATTGAGGCTAAAGGTTAAGTGAAAACATTTGGAACTGTTTTAAAATATATTATTTTAGAATTATTGGCAACTATTCACAAAGCTTTAATTTGTGACTTATGTAAATGTCTGTTTAGGTTATTTTTGCTTGGTTTAAACTTGGCAATGGGTATTTTACTGGTCTGGGTTTGGTTCAAGTGTTTTAATTGTAGCCTGGTTTACATATTGTGACTGTAGCACGGTGACAGAATGCTATGCAAAATCATTCGTGTTTATTACTCAAATTAATCTTCAGCAATACTCTATAAATAAAATTAATACACACAATTATAATAACCTCAATCAGTATTATCTAAATGTATGTCTTTTTTAAATGCTGCCTCTGAGCCTCAGGACACTTGAAACAAGATTCTTCTTCCTGAAATGGCTTTTTAAATTCTATAGTCTTCTCACACATTAAATGCAGAAATTAAGAAATCAAAATCATTTCAATCTAATAACTTGTTTTTATTGCAGGTTTCTATGTTATTGCTCAAGGCACAAACCAAAACAAAGGGGACACATCTTTAATCCAATCTAGCACTTTACTTCCATCTACATCCTGTACTGTAAGTCTGTATTTGTTTTGTGCTTCGTAGATTGAAATTACTGTATGTTATCACAAGCAATAATGAAGAACTGCCATATTGATATCAACAAAATATAGCTGAGTAAAGTTTAAATGGAAAATGTCCACTCTGGGGCACTTAATGATTAGCAATGGTCAAACGCTATTAGCTAATGGTGTGCTGGAACACATTCCTACTCCAGCCTGCCAGGGAAACCAGCTCCCAGTTGGGAGCTACTATATCTGGGATCAAACTGCAAGTATTCTACACAAGATTACTGTACCTCTGAAGACACAAGATCAAATGAACTCTTTAGTTTCCTATAATTATAAAAACACTAATTAACAAATACTAACATAACATATTGTTGCCAACAGTTCCTTTGCATTGTGAGTCATTGTACTGAGCTTGTTATTTCGTTTGACAGACTTCGATGGTTTGTTTCCTCAGGTGCGTTTTTATTACTACATTCATGGAAAGGATGACGGAGTGTTGTATGTGAAGTTGAGGAGCTCTGCCAGTGGCGGAGGTGACAGTATTCTCTGGGTCCGAGACAGGGAAGTTGGATCTTATTGGGAAAGAGCCGAGATTACTTTCTCCAGCCCAGTAAAAGCTAAGGTATCCTTGGTAGTTTTTCACTAACTTTAAAGTCAAAGCAGCGTAATAGCCAATTTTACACTTGAGGGCTAAGCACATCTATGAAAAAGTCTTCATACCTTCAATTAAGGTTGAGGTCCTTTAGCTTACAAATCCTTTTATGAAATCAGATTCAAAGATGACCCCCTAACACAAGGTCATCCATCAATATGTCTCACTTTAGAGTTTTGCACTTTTGTACTATTTGGATTAAACTTGATTATGACCTCTTTAAGAACAAATTATTAAGCATATCGTAATACAGAGTCTGTCTCTGTCTGTCCGTCTGTCTGTATGTCCCACTTCATTTATACAGAGAACCACTTATCCAGCTGTGATGAAGCTTGCTAAGGACATTCCATAGCAAAATGTTATTGTCTGTCAGCATGTCATAGTGTTAACTGCATAGCTAGGTCTAAGGAGCTTTGTTTTTTAATACTGCAGCTCAAAAACATAATATGCAATGCAGTCAGTGCACTTACCAATTCATAGAAACAACACATTACTTTAATACCTGTATTGCTGCTGACAACATTAATGCATTCACTTTTCCACACAGCTGACATATCGTTTTAGATGATCTGAAGAAAATTAGAGGCAGACAGAAACTTCTAATCCATTACAAAATGTTTTTATCCCAGCATGTTCAGAATACCATGTCTGACTGTAGTTATTTTTTAGTTATCTTTCTTTAAAGTTACTTGGCGCTTAATGTTTATTTTTTGCACCTACTCTTGGGTAATTAATGTTGACATGTGCAGTATATGTAATACACATTATATTGTTTTCCTGCTAATGTTTTGCTTGCTGTTGCAGATTGTTTTGGAGTATACTTATGGCTCTGGCAATGGAGGACAGGCTGCAGTGGATGATATTTCTTTCTCAGACCAATGTGTTCATGATAATGAGAATAGTATTCTTCCACCCTCTCCACCGCCAACAGCTGGGCCCTCCACAACACCCAGCCCTTGCCAGGTGAGTGAACTCACACAGTCCCACAAAGTATGGAGAAAAACACTGAGGCCTGACTGGTCTTTCATGAAACTTTTTGAGCAAATAAAGAGTTATAAATCTAGCCAGAAACTACCTTGAGTAGGAGGCACTTTTTTACACAGAGGAGGCACTTTTTTATACAGAGAATTGTGGGTCTGGAACCAACTCCTGAGTAATGTTGTTGAAACTGACACCCTGGGATCCTTCAAGAAGCTGCTTGATGAGATTCTGGGATCAATAAGCTACTCACAACCAAACGAGCAAGATGGGCGGAATGGCCTCCTCTCGTTTGTAACCTTTCTTGTGTTCTTATATTTCTTATGTTCTTATATCTTCTCCTTCTTGCAACAAAGTTGTATGGAACAAACAAAATCACTGTAACAACAGTGTAAAATCACTATTGCCACAACATTCTATAATGTGGGTGAGGGAGCACTCATTTACCTTGGTATGAATCTTTCTGTAAACTGCAAAACAAGCTGCTTTTTAAATCTTCCATCAGCTGCTGAACTACCTTTGGGGTTCAGAGGCCATGTTTAACGTGTCCTCTTTGTTTAGGTTGACCAGTTCTTCTGTAGCAAGTCTGAAAGTGGTTACTGTATTCCTGCCAGTTCAAAATGTGATTATAGCGTTGAGTGTCCTATGGGAGAGGATGAAGAGAACTGTGGTAAGCTCTTTTATAACTTTTAACTGCAACATTCCTACACTGTATAGTTTTGTTTGGCAACATTTTAAACCAAAATAAAACACCTTAAACAGACCTTTCTTTTATCTTTGAAGTAAAAAGCACTCCTCTGCAGCATTCTTCACTTTATTGTAATAGATGAGTAACTGCCACATATATTTGTTTAGTTTCATTAATTAGACTGTGACATTATTATAGAAATAAGTAACTGCAGTTATTCTAAAAAAGAAAAACCTGCAACAGTTACTAATGCATCTAGATTGTAGATATTGCATTACCAACTTTGATGGCTTAAGTGCAAAACATTCTTAAAAGAGTACCACAACCCTGTAAAATGCAGCCCAGACCAGACTAAACTGGATAAACCACAATGATTTTGTCCAGATCTTTGAAGAATGTTGACTCTGATGAACTAGCTCTGTGTAGTGTTGATTTTTACTGTATTAGTAATTTGACTCCATTTAAGTTTAAAATCTGGTAAAGGTTTGGGTCATGTCTGTCCAAGATGGTTTGTTCTGCTTTCCACCCCACATCCAAGAACACCATGTTGCAACACAAGAAATGTAATGGAAAATGTAGTTTACTGAATAACTGGTTTCAACTTGTGTAGTAATTGGCTAGACAATGCCAGTGAGTATAAGGATGCAGTTAAGAAGGATGTGGGTTTGAATCCAGACTTGGAGGCCCAGTATTGTATAATGTTTTTTTTTTTTAAATTAAAAAAATGAAAGGGATTGAAAGATCTGAAATGGGCAGACAATATATGCCAAAAATAATTTTCGATCTCAGTTCATCTACTTTCATGCAGAAAATGCCCATATTTCATACAGGTCCCTGTACATTTGAACATGGCCAGTGTGGCTGGAATGATCAGAGTTCTGGAAGATATGTTTGGCAGCGGCAGAAGGCTGGTCATATGGCAGAACCAGGACTGGATGGGCCCAATACAGATCACACAACTGGAACAGGTACAGATCTCCAAAATGAAAAGATTGCCACAGCAGAACATTAGGGAAACACATTTCTGCATTATTTTGTTAAACTTTGCAGATATGGTATTGTAAAATATCTGGAAATGTTAGAGCAAGGCTTTGTGAAACATGCTACATAAGCATTTAGCATGAAAACATACTGTATTTGATTTGAAAACATGTACTAAAGGGGCATTTGGTCTTTTTATGGTGTGGCATTTATTTTATATAGGGTCAACATGTGTGCCAGAATTGCATTTTCTTTAATTTCATGAATCTGTTTTTATTATTATTATTATTATTATTATTATTATTATTATTATTATTATTATTATTATTATTATTATTATTATTATTATTATTATTATTATTTTATTTTACTCCTAAATTACATGTAACTTTATATTGCATGTCACTTTGACAATTACATACTGCAAAATGGGGAAAAATAAAAATGTAGACACAGCCAGATTAGACACTTTGGTGTGAGTTGTTCAGATGGTTCAATGTACTACATGATTATGTACATGGTCTGAACAAAGGTTGCTTACCCCTGTGAGAGAATAATGATAATAATTTATAAGGTATGTCAGTGCCTAAAAGTCATTTTTATAAAAGGGTATTGTATTGTATTGTTTACTGTCTCGTCTGTTCCAGGGTACTATATGTATGTGGAGTTTGGAACTGGGCAGTTTCTGGATGAGGCTTTATTGATAAGTCCACATCTTCCAACATCTTCGCCATACTGTCAAATCCAGTAAGTAATGATGAAAAATATCCACTATAACTTCAAACACCCAATCACAAATTCTTAAGTAACACTTACAAGAACCTCAGTCAGGAAGAAGCTCAGAAACTTCCATCGTCAGCTTTTTACTTCTTAGGAAGCATTTTTTAAATAAAAGGTTTAGGTTATGCATCATGCAACATGCAGCAAAGTGTGCGACGAGCTCCTGAAAATACCACCGGCTGAGTGCTGAGACTGCTGAAGCTTTTATATTGTGCAACAATGTTCGGTTTCGCTTCTGGTTTGGTTTTTATGTTGGGTTCGGTTCCGTCAGTGAAAATCCTAACTGTTGCATCCCTAATATAAAGCTTTGAGATACTGACTTCATATTCAGTATTATTTATTATTGATTATTTATGTTACTTATCGTTCTCTAGCTCAAGTTTGATCAGGGATGTTGTACAAGAGATACAGACTTTGTATTTTCAAAGTTATATAAACACTGCATGCTAAATGTGTAGCTGACCTTGACATGCAGTAGGCTGCCATATTGAGGTCATGTGACCTTTTAGGTTTCTGTATTATACAGACTTGCATATATTGCCTTCATAGGGTACCCATGTTCTATGATAACCATTTCACTGCTACAGTACATTGTTTTAAGCTCTGTACAGTATATCAATAACACAGACTGCATGCTTTGTGTCTACACATTTGTTATGAAGTGTTTGTCTATGATTCTCTCATTTTGTTGTTCAATAAAAAGCGTTCAACATTCTGCTATATTTTAACACTACATACCTCATACTGTATATTGTACTTTCTAACCACCACACATTCTATCAGAGATGTCACCCCTCTGCTTTGTGTTTGTTGACAAAAACATTACATTTCTATACCTGTGGGTCAGCTTCAAATGAAGCTTCAGGGATGTGAAAAAAAACATCCACACCACTGTGAATGAGGGAATTTCACTAGACAAAGCAGAACTATGTCTAGCACTACCCACTTAAAAGAAGAAACTGGACCTGTTGAATTGTTAATGGTCTCTTCACGTTAAGTCTGTTTTAGATTCAAGAAAAGCTGAGCCTGTGGAAATTAAGTACTTTGCCCTCACAAGTTCATTGCATTTCTTCATTTGAATTTTTGCAGCTTTCATTTCCACATGTACGGTTTGGAAGTTGGAACCCTCCACATGGTTGTGGAGAAGAGCAGTGGCTCACAGACAGTGGTTTGGTCACATTGGAACAGCACAGGGAACCACTGGAATGCAGAGTATGCAAATGTGGGAGAAATGAAGGAACCTTACAGGGTAAGCAATCCAATTGCACTCAGAGGACTCTGGAAACTTAACCCTAAGAGGAAAGTAAAAGGGGTTTACTTAAATGTCTGGCACAAGACTTCAGCAGTAAGATATTCAGACACACACCGGCTCTCACTGTTTAGTTTTTATTACTTTGGCCCTGTAAAGCAAAATGCCAGCAATATGCTTACTCTACAAATGCCACATAAATCAAACATGTGTCTAATTAAGTCTGCTTAACATAATTGTATATCCAATGCTCATAATAAATGGTCTTTTATGGGATGTAAGTGAATTTACACTTGAAGGAAACAGTCACTTCATGGTATATGCATATATATGCAGAAGTTTCTACCTGTGGTTCTTCCTTATGGTCCTTGAGAGCCAGGTCTTTTTAATCAGGTCCTAAATTATCTAACTCACAGTATTTCTTTTTTTTTTGGTTTTAAGATCCTGTTTATCAGCCAGCCTAGACTAAACCTGGACAACTCTGCATCTGCCACAGATGACATTGCACTAGATGACATTTCTTTTAGAAACTGTGAAAACTCCTATCAACCACCAGGTGGAGTACTTGCACTGCAATTCTTTAAAGTCAGAACCCACTGAAAAGTGCCCCAGTTAAAATGAACATATGTTTGTTTGAAATAAAATTGACAACCAACCAAATATTAGAAAAATCCATATAGAGTATAATGAACCAAGCAAACTCAGATCTGCTCACTAAATATGTTGATATTCCTGAATAGATAAATGTCTCCTGTTTAGAAATATGCTAAGGATTGTAATGAGCAATCGGTCTCACAAATTCAGTTGTACCCTAAATATGATGACTTTATTAGCAATGCTGAATGACTGGGTGGAGCATTTGTTCTCTGTTTTACCCTGAGTGGTGACTGTCAGGACTGCTACAATATTCAAAGTAGTGTCCTTGGCAGTCCTGAGCCAGAAACCTATTTTTGAAGGTAAAATAAGCAGCAAATGTCATTCCTCGTTGGTAGTAAATGGATCACATTTGGGTTACCACAGCACTTGTGGGAGAGACTGTTCATTTACAATCACGATTTTCTATTCAGGGATACCAAGATATTTAGTGAGAAAGTAGTCTGAGTGAAGTTATCTGGCAACAAACTCCCCATCCCCCGGTACTGCTTTCCTAGAAAAGGGGGAACATTTTGGAGTACCATTCTACTTCTGAGATGTTTTGCTCATTCAAATATTTAGCATATTTTTTAAAGAGGAGACAGTTATCTATTCAGAGATACCAGGGTATTTAGTATGGGGCAATACAATCCATACCCCTAGTCTTGCTGTCAATCATTTGCTTTTGAACACTACTGTATATATGATTATACTGCAGATTATAAAACAGCTGTATATTTTAGATAACATGTTCATGTCTTTAAGAATTGTACACAGTATTTAGCTTTTAAAAAATGTATACAGTACTGCAGTATTACTGCAAGAAATTCAAATTTGAGTGCAACATTTTGCCACGGAAATGTTTCTTGGTTTTGATCAGACGACTTAATTTTCAGGCTAGGGGTGATTTTAATCATTGTTTTGCCATCACCAAGATTGTGTGTGGTGGCTGAAGATAAAGAGACATAGGGAAGCAGTGGAGAGTACAACTACAGTACTGTATACTCCAGCTGTGCTGACTGCACTTACAACAGAGTGAAGCCAGGGTAATCAAGTGGAGAGGGCAGCTTAATGAAGGGCACTTACTGAGGTTGTTAGAAGAACATTAAGTCATTTCTCAGTCAATAGCAATTCAACAGTTCCTGCTAAGGTAGAAGTTTAACAAAATGGTTTTGTGAATTTGCCATGTAATTAGGTCTACTATATAGTTACATTGTAGCTGCATTGTATTTACATGTATACTTGTGTACCATAGCAGAAAAAGGACCAATTAATGCATGCTGGTATGCTGTAATTAAGTGGTAACTAAAATGTACTGTTTTTAAATGTATATGTGAGCATTATATTTTATTTTCTGTATCATTTTCTGATTCACTGAAGAATGTGTCTATTTCTAGCCTTACCTTCCTATAACTGTACATTTGAGACTGACATGTGCGGTTGGGTGCAAGGGGTCACTGATAACTTTGACTGGCAGAGAAGATCTGGCCCAACTGAAACTCATAACACAGGGCCTACTGGAGATCACACTACCGGCTCAGGTTAGTCTGAACCATGTTTTAGATTGAAGGCATGTCTGTAAAGAGGTACAAAGGGGGATACAACAATAATTGTTGGGGAAATACTTACAGAAAGCAAAAACAAGATTTAAAGGAATTGCACCTTGAGAGATGAGATAAGCTAGAGTCAGAAAAGGTCAAATGACGCAAAAGACTGTATGATTACAATGCTTGTCGTTTATCAGTTTAGTGAAATATTGCATGATTCATATATATCTAATGCCTTAATAATAGCAACAGTAATCTACATACAAATTTCTATACAAATAGGCCAATTTTAATGGGATTTTATGACAATTAGTGATGCTAATAAATGGAAATTCATGTCACCCCTGGGTGAAAACACAAGCATTAGTTAAGTAGACACAGTATTTTATTTAATTAGACCACTAGCACTGAAGGAATTAAAATTTCCAAAGGGTTCATGTAAACAGCATAAGTGTACTGTGGAAGTTGAACTGCAATGCTATACCAATCCCTAGGAATTCCTGTTGTCAATTACACAATTATTAGAAAGCAGTTAGAGCAGCAATTTATCTTCTTAAACAAGTTAGCTAAATCACTGAACCCGGGAGAGACTCCGAAGTTCTCTCTGTATGACTTTAATTTTCTTTTATTGCAGTAGGATATGTAAAGGCCTATGTGTTTCCTCCTACAGCAGTTAGAGGCTATTTGAATGTATCCGTAGAGGTTGTATGTCATGGCTATAGTGCCCATGTTATGGTGCACATTGTTATGGGATTTGTAATTGTGTCTCTGGTGTATTCTAATGTGTTGATCTGCCTAAATGTGTCACCCGGATACCCTCTTTAGCAGCAAATTAACTTTTTCAAAAGCCTGTTTTTATAAATAAAATGAAGTTTGATATTCCTAAAACTGTTCTGGACGATTGAGGATTTAATTAACAACGGTAAAGAACAGTTTTCTAAATATCATAAAAACAGATTACATAATCTGTTATCTCAATAAAATCAAATGTATAAATTATTGGTAACTCTCCATTTTAAAAGACAAGTCATCTACACTGTTAACCACTATCTTCGGTAAATATGGCAGAGAGGGAATATGCAGCATATGTTCCTCTGAATAATATATGGTAGTTGGCAGGGTAAGCTGGGAAACCACTCTAAAATGGATTCTACACAAACAAGTACCCTTGACAGTGCAAAGCCTATCCTTAGGCTAGACTGTGACAAAAGCATCTGGTTGGCAGGCCTAAGGGACCAATGGGACATCCCAGGGTCAGAGGATTTTGTAAACCTATGTAGCTGGCAACCAGTGTAGGAACTTTAACAACACAGTTACTGTGCATGATCCAAGCATGAAGAATGGAAATTCAAAAGACAGAATGAATTCCAAACCAGCCTCGGGGGGCATAAAGTAAGATAACAGAAACCTTGCCAGCAAGAAATTATGACGTTCTGCTGCTCATTGTTGCTGTATGCTGATTACAAAATATGAAAAGGTATTTTAGCAGCCTCCCTTGTTAGGTTTTGTCCTATTCTTATACATTGTAAATAATTCATGTGCATGGCATATTGTAATTATAGACTACTGGACATACTGCAGGATACAAATACAGGTGACAAATTCACCGTACCAACACAATGCTGGTAGATGTATTTGAATCCTTAAATCTATTTTAATTTTAACAAACAACCATGAAAGAAAGGTGAAACATTTTTCTTTACATTTTTCATTTCAAACATATATTTAATCATTTCCCCAAACATATTTTGGGTGAACAAAATACCCCATTATTCCACAACCTTTTGTATTGGGAACAACACCAAATCGCATACCAAATTCTTTAACAACTCTTGTTTTCATAAACAGTAGTCTAAGTTTGTGACTATAGCAACTACTATACACATTTTTTTTAGCAGTTAGCTGGCTAGTGATGGCTGGAACTAAACATGAACAGAACCGTTTGCAAATAATTCTGTTTTTCACACTGGTGGGATTGCAACAGATGGTGTTATTTCCACAAGTTGGATGATGATTCTATTACACAAAAATTATGTCAAATTGAATACATTATGTTTGATTAAGTATTTAAGATAATACTGTAGAACTTTGGGAGTGGTCCTAAATTCAGGAAGCTGAGGAGGGTCAGGCAACCTTATAGAACGTACCACATTAAAACAACCTCCCTAATTATTGACCATTCCCAAATTGTATTTCTTTACATGTACATCACAGAGAAATATGAAAATTGTCAGTTTTGAAATGAAAAACTTGCAAACACAACTGTGATTATGACCTTGCTATGACAGATAACTCACCATTATCTGGTGCTATGACTCATCAGATAATATGGACTTTTTCCAATAAGAGCAGAGGCTTGGACATGATGACTCTGATAACGCAGACTATTTAAGTGCACCTCTGACTGAAGGCTGAGAGCCAGAGCAGTCTTCAGAACAGTTGCTTTTCTCATTGTTAGCCAGACGTATCGGAACTTGATAACATTCTTCTTATGAACAACTGGGGATCTGTGAGTCAAGCTCTCCAACACATTAGGAACCCCTCCAAGTGTGGAAGCACCTGATTTACTAACAGCCACAACAGCACCATTTAACACATTTGCTATTTCAGCTGTCTCCCCAGTTCTGTTAGAAAACTTACATTTGGAAAAATAATGAAAATAAAGACTTTGATATATTTAATTCCATTATTATTCAAATGCCGTTTGTGGATGAGGGATATTAATGCTGTGGTCCACTGGGCCATCGATAAGAAATTTCAGAATTTATTAGAAAATTGATGCAAATGCTGACAATTTGCATGAGAGTACATCGGTATACTAAATTACTAGCTTTGGGTCTGAATCTAAGAGAAGAATATCTGCTTTATTTGATTTTATTGAGCTGCAGATGATAAATGTGTACTGCTATACATAAAGCTGCGGGCAGCAAACATTTTTATTGTGTTGGGATATGAGCGAAAGTAGATTTTCTTACGATTAATTCTTTAACTCTTTATTATAAAGAAAATACTAGCCACTGTAACTTATGACTTGCTGGCTGAATTGTGGTATTGATTATATGTCACTTAGCCAAGCAAATACATAGATAAATGTGGTATCACTTACATTATCAGATAGGCCCCAGTAGCTGTAATTGAAAGCACACACACACACACACATATATATATATACTGACTAATTCAGACATGAACCCTCTTCTAGACAGTTTGGAAGCTATACAAAACTTCTTTAAACACACAGGTGTTAGTCCAACCCCTTAGTGATGTTCAGTTTATGTGTAGATAGCCGCGGATGTTCTCGGAGCCTATTTCAATAACCTGCCAACACCCTACAAGCTTGCAGTCTTATTAGCATGAGTCTTCAAGTATGTATTTGTCTTTATTTTTTGCAGGTAATTATTTGTATATTGAAAGCTCCAATCCCAGAAAAGTGGGGGATATGGCTCAGCTCAGGTCTCCGTTATTAGCCCCTACTGGACCTGATGGCTACTGTGTTGCATTCTGGTACCATATGTTTGGAGCCACTGTTGGATCTCTGAGTATGTACCTTCGGAGGAATATGTATGAGTCTAAAACACTGGTGAGTGTAAACTTTGATTACAGAAATTAAGAATCTCATTTAATGACAGCATCTGTTGTAAGAAATCCCAGTAGTATTTAAAAATTCTCCTGGACCACGTATAGTTTAAATGAAGAGTGCTTTTTAGAAGATGCTACTTCTAAAAGAGTGTGCTATTATTATTATTATTATTATTATTATTATTATTATTATTATTATTATTATTATTATTATTATTATTTGGCAGACACCCTTATCCATGGCAACTTACAACTGTTACTAGACAAAACATCACAGTACAAAGTATTGCATTATAAAGTATCACATTACAAGTTAACACATTATAAACTATCACACTAAAGAATATCATAATACAGATAAGAGCAGTTATGAAAGTACAATAAGATCAAATTCAAGTAAGAGCAAAATAAAGAATACAGTAAATTATAAGTAAGAGCGAGTTTGACTAAGAGCAGTTAAAACTTATAGTAAATATTTGCTTATATGAGTAAAGTCCAGTAAGAACATGTAGTAAGTATGATAAATGGATGAGAATGATTTCAAATAAGAGCAATTAGAAAAAACATGAGTACGGTTACCTATAAGAGTACAATCAAATACAAGATACAGTAAGTAGTTATAGTTAGGAGCAGTAGTTGAATGCGGCAAGGTATGGAGCAGTTCAGTGCTAGTACAAGCTGAGCATAGACAAGACAAGGTAACGTTAGATGTCTTCTGCGGATGACTCAGAGTTGCATTCAATCAAATGATACGATGATGCGTCATGACCCATAATAATTCCCTGCTTTCCTTGTCCTAACGCACCCATCTGTTAGCAAAAATATTCAAGGAGTTCTTGATTGAAGACATAGTGTAAAGAAACAGCAGTTGATGAAGGTCATTAATGCAGTTGGGTCATGTCTGTGCATGGGATGAGTTTTGTTAAAATGTTGGAAGTAAACAGCTGGATATTTGACAGCAATTTGCAGCACTGGGGACTCCTCATGGATTGTATCAGCCACCTGTGTATTACTGCTGACAGTAAGTGACTGATGCAAGCCTCGAACAAACCTTGAGGATTTTAATATGACTAACTAACTCTACAAACAAGTTTTCTTATGTGATTTTGTTTAAGGTGTGGCAGAGACGAGGGACTATTGAAGATGAATGGCAAGTAGCCTATCGTCACGTAACACTCCAGGATATCCATGAAATAGTTTTTGAAGCCACTGTTGGAGGAGCTGCTGGGGACATTTCTATTGATGACATTTCATTTACCTCAGGATCCTGCCCACCTACGGGTATTTCAGTTTTCAACTCTTTACAGAATTTATGAAGCAACTTTATGAAGTGACTTGCCAAAAACAGTAAAAAATAAATAAAGTATAGTGCAACCACACTTTATGTTAAATACCATTAGTGGTTAAAAAACTAAAAGTGTTTGTCTATTAATATAGTTTATGTTGTTTTTACATTATGAGGAAGCAAATTGTGGTATCACATTGACAGGTATAACTTTGTAAACTGAATTGGTCCATAGATGAAAAAGAAGAAACAATGTTGACGCTGATAACTTTTAGTAGACTCACATCGAAGTTCAAAACTTACGTGTTTCAATTTTAATGACTGAAGAATAGATTTTACAAGCCTTGGGGATGACAAAATGATCCCATCGTCCAGTGAAGAATGAGCAAAACAACGTCTAATGGTCCATGACCAAAATGTGATTTATATTAATATTTTCCTTTAAAAGATCTCTGTGACTTTGAAGAAAATGACTGCAATTGGATCCAAGCAACTGATGATGACTGTGACTGGGCAAGAGGCTTTGGCAGGACTCCTAATTCAGACACTGGACCCAGTTTTGACCACACAACCAATACAGCAACTGGCTATTACCTCTACCTAAAAAACTCCAACCAACACAGGCCGGGGCAAATAGCAAGGATCAGTACTCCAGAATACTCTGCAGGTAACAGCTTTAAAACATGTCTTACTAATACCTTGTATCTATTGTTTAAATATATGCTCTGCAAATCAATCTTGTGTTGATGTCCATCCACAAGCAGCCCAACTAGATCTAAGGAATATTAATTCATGTATGAATGCTTCAAAATAAAGAAAATATGGTTGTAGCAGATCTAAATAGCTTCTACATGTTATGAGATTTTCCTTCTGAGAAAATGCATGTATTATATTGGAGATGAAACAGTTGCTTTAGGCCTCAGCAAAAAAGAATGAATTCATCATAGAATGCTTGAAAAATTACAAAAAAAGTTATCAAAATATTCACCAAAAACACTGTCCCATTTTTTATTTGATCTGGTTTAAACACACACCATTAGTAATCGAAATCATTAAGGACTACACACACACACAAAGAACAATTTGTACAATCCTTTTCTTAGTAAATATAAGTTTCTTTCTCTTACAGGAAGTGACAGGTGCTTGCAGTTTTGGTATCACATGTATGGAGCAGGCATCGGAACACTGAATGTGTACAAGCATGATGTCAGTACGGCCAACCAGTCCGTTCTGTTTTCCCAACAAGGCAACCAAGGTGTCCTTTGGAGATTTGCTCAAGCAAGCCTTTATCAAAGTGATTCATCTCCATTTCGAGTAAGTAGTTTTAAGCACACTTTTTTTACATTTGGTTGTATTGTATATATTTACTTAAATCCATGTGACATTTACCATTGCAAATATTGTGAGAATGACTGATAAACACATCAGATGAATATGTCTTATTTTTCAGCACAAAAATTGAACAAAACATGACTGTATTTGATTCTGCTCTTTATTGGGAGATAAAAAGGTGCATGTTTTAAACAACTGATGCCATAATGAATGGTAAAAAGAGCCTTTTCTTTACAACCAACAGCACTGTGATGGAACAATTTCTGTAACCGTTTCTATCCTCCTTGATTGCTTTTGTCCTGACCAGGATTAATCCAAATTTATAAAATAAACTTTCCAAAAAGTGTCCAAAATACGCAGGGGTTTTTTTTGTGTATATCAAATTATGCATTTGAATCCTGTTGTGTTTTTAAGATTACATTTGAAGGTATAACAGGAGCCACTGTGCAAGGAGACATGGCGTTAGATGACATCTTGGTGTCCAATGGGTCATGTATACCTCCTGGATTCTGTGACTTTGAGATCAATCTCTGTGGCTGGACAAACATTGAGGTAGTTGATGAAGGGGACTGGCTTCGAAGCAAAGGAGCTTCTCCCAACATGAACACTGGACCTAGTGTTGACCATACGACTGATTCTGGACAGGGTGAGAGAGATTTTTCAAATGAGCTTACCTATTCTGGGCAAATTAGAAAAATACAATATGATAAAATAAAAACTCTACAGTTTTGAATTTGGAAAAGAAATGGTTGTGGTTACTGTTTTCATTTGATTAACTTATAATCAAGGAATGGCTTATTTAATCTTCATTGAGCTCTAAGCTGTATGCAGTAGCCTGTGCTTTCTGTTGTTTATTGGTGTTTTAAAGTGTGTGCAGTTTACTTTATAAAAAATATAAACTTGGGAAAGATTCAAAAGATGTAAAGGTGGTTCTTTTTTATTTACAAACTATCTGCTTACCATTATATTGCAATTACTGGAAAGATCAATGGGAGGCATTCACTTCCATTTAAGTTTTCTTGGAAAGCTGAGTAAATCTGCCCCGTTAATGCAGTTAAAGATGTTAAGATTACTATTTTGTATACCCATACAGATTGTGAACTGTGGCACATGATATTAAGTCCATATGGTAAATTAATTGAAGATACGGTTAAACCATATAACTTGCTTGGTTACATCAAGTTTATTTTATTTACCAACATTTTTAACATTAACCTTTATTTATTTATTTATTTTACCTGTTTTATTTTGTGGTTGTCCTTAGGTTATTATATCTATGTGGATCATTCCCAGGGATATCCTGGTGACAGATCCATGCTGGTCAGTGAAATATTCCCTTCTGCTGTTGGTGGCCGCTGTCTGACCTTCTGGTATCACATGTATGGGCAAGACATTGGGACCCTCACTCTTTACAGCAATAACAGGTACTGCAGATATTATTTGTATGTTCCTATATTCTGTAGCTGTACTTAATCATGTCCATACAAACCAAGAGCAGTGAAATTCCAATGACTTGCGGTATTCATGTATTGGAGCAGGAAAAAAACACATAGTAAGCTAAAATGAAGTTATAAATCAGTTAAATAATGCAACTTTACTGCTGTCTAAATGCTCTTTGCTAATGATTATTAGACATGTAGGCAATATGTGTCTTAACCACTGTTACCTTGTCTCAATTGCAGGACGTAGTAATAGTCATTTACGTAGTTAATTTTTTTATCGTTTGGTTGTATGTTGCTTATAATTTCTTTATTTTTATGGATGGTTATTCACTGTACAAATTAATTGAACAAATAGTACATTTGCCACAAATATTTTATATCTGATATTAGGGTGCAAAGCCTATGATTTCCCCAAACCAGAACCGAACCGAAACCAATATTTGCATACAATTCCAAGTCTAACGATACCGACAGAAGATAAAACAGAAGCAATTCCGAAACAGAACTTTTTTTGTAAAATGAAAAAGTTGTCAGTCTCAGCACTGAGCCTGTGGTATTTTCAGGAGCTCATCGCACACTATGCTGCATGTAGACAGTTCATGTTAACATCCCTTAATAAGTTTGATATGGTAACATTTATCAAAACCAACTGTTTTTGATTTAAAAACCTGAACCGAACATAAACGACTTGAATCACTAGCTCATAAAGATGGGTGTGTTTCATTGAAAAAGCACAGTCTATACTAGTCTGCACTTTTTATTAGTAAGCTTTAAAAGGTTAACTTGATTAATTAAGTAGATCCTTCTTGCAACAAGAAATTTACCCAATACACAACTTTAAACAAGCACTCTTTAAGGGGAATAGGAAAATAAACCCCAACCCTTCTCTGGAAAATGCAAAACCAATATTAGATATGGTTTGCTCTCTCTATGATTCTGTCACTGTATCTGGGATGTATTCACTCTCCAGGATCTATGCTCCAGTATGAATAGTAATTGCAATGTATTTGTGGATCACTGGAGTACAGTCTAGCTATCAGAAAATGTCTCAGTCACACAGATAGCAGGAGAGATTTGGCTCAAAGGCCCTACTTCCTTTTTCTTTGTTGGCTGGTGCCCTCAGGAAAAAAGCATTATGTGAAATTCTGAGGGGGGGTATCTCAGTCCAGACTTCAACTGTTAATATGTTTGGGAGCCTCCACCCCATCACATTCATACCAATTTAACCAACAGCACAAGGTTGGCCCTGCCACCCACCTACTCTATATATGTCAGGTAGAGTTTAAAGGCAGGATTTTCAAAAGTTTGTAAATGATAACTCCAGTGTTAATCAACAGATTGTTATGTAGCATTGATATTAGCATTTTCAAGAGGTCGTTATGCCTATCTCGTTATAAAATAATCATGCTAACGTGATTTCCGAAACCATGTTAATATCTAAACGAGCACTGCTTTGCGACTATTTATTTTGTTTGCGTGGGAATTTAAAAGGAAATCCGTGTTAATTGTCATAATTTATCAGAAGTTCATTTGCACTTAGAAAAGGGGGGTTTTAATTAAGGAAAGACTATATAACTCACCTTGAAACAGAAATTTAACAGACCACGGCTGTGTCACCGACGATACAGAGACTACCTAGATAATTCTATATTTGTAGTTATGAAAATATTTTAGACTTTTATATACTTGTGATTATGAATGAGATTTGTTCACTTGTTTTAACAATTTGTAACCTTAAGCCCGGAACACATTGCCCAATGACATCACAGGAAGGGATGCATGGATGCATAAAGTACAGTGGCAATAGTGTGAATCAATAGGCGTAAAGATAAGGCTATGGCAGTAATAAATATCTACAGTTTTGGCTAGAACTTAACACAACGTGATCGTGAACACCACATATGACTGGAGACATGCATGTATTCTCTCTCTCTATTACACACACACACACACACACACACACACACACACACACACACACATACATATGCAGGGAAATAAATTTGACAAATTATTTTGTTTCATCAAAAATACTTTGTATAAAATAAAATAATGTTAATACAATATAAACATTAGATTCAAGCAAGCAAAGACACGCAGGTCACAGCATGCCCTGATGTATATGATTGTATCATAACACAGACGTCTGTGGAGTCAAATCAAAGAATCTCTTCCAATCAGTATGGATCCACCCTGCTATCACACACCTTCAACACACCTCCTGGTAAGGGGGGGAAAACTCGCCCAAATCTATCACATTCTATAGTGCATCACATTTAAGCATTTTACAGACTATCTTAACCTAATCTGTTAGAAACTGTTTCAAACTAGTCCTTTGTTTGTGGTGTTCTGTTTTCACACTGTGTCTCCACTCCTCCACAAATCTTAATTAGACACCTGCTAACTTTGGCTCTCTGCCCAGACGCGACGATAGGAGAGACTGCAAATGTCTTGCTTAGCTAGTTACATGTGCTTTAAGCTGTATAAAAATATGAAAATAAATCTTTATGCAGAATGTCATCTCCTACACATACATACATACATACATACATACATACATACATACATACATACATGCACGGTATTCCATTGGTTTGTATATAATGTCTGTGCCGATATTTTTTTGAAAACAAGACCTGACAGCCCCACATTGTAGTTTTTAACTATTAGACAGAATATATTTACAGAATACTTAATAACTGCTGCTATAATCATGATTCATTTATCATTAAATTATACCAAATCACGTTTTATTATTTACAATGAAGGTAACCTATACTGTGTCACCCAAATGCTTATAAAGTCACCTGTGATTTGGTATAGTTTAACTATAATATTATTAATAATAAACAAATCATGCAGCATGGTCCTAATAGCAGTTGTTAAGTACTCTGTAAACATTTAGTGTAATTGTTAAAAAGTCGATATGGGGCTTGCTTTCAAAAGATATCTCCACGGACATGAATGGAATATCTAATGTGATCGAGATCATTGACATGGATTTTGCCTAACGTATTTGTAAAGTTGTCAGACCCCCCCACTCTCACCTTCACACGTCTGTATGCACATACTATAACATCTTTTTATAATACTATAAGTGTTCTGTGACTACTTCTATTCATGTTGAGTTTCTTTATCACAGAGGCGAGCCAGCAGTACGAGAGAAAATGCATGATTAGAGGAATTCACCGAACAATCAACTATAAACAATTTGTGTATTGGGTTGGGGAGTTTTCTCGTAATTTTGAAAGCTTAATAAATATATAATAAAGTGTTACATACATGGTATACATGTATAATAACTAACAACTACAAACACAAATGGAAATTCAAACGTATTTATTTATAGCCTACAATCATAAATACTAAAATACATACAAAAGTAGATGTCAACATAAGAAAATAAATTCCAACCAATATACATAGATGGCTTCCCCCCCACCCTATCCAAAAAATAAATATGCTGTCCGATTTTTACCCACACGCCAAATAATCGTAAATCAGCATTTTATATGTGGTGTTCTAAATAAATGTACATTCTGCATGACAAAATGCACAATTTTAAATGAAGTTTACAAATTATACACAACATAGATATTCCCATTATTTTTTATTTCATTTACATTCGGCTGCTGTTCTCAGGTGAGCGGGGCATCTCGCTGTACGCTAGTTAGCAGCAAACTATGCTTCCATTCACTTTTCCTGATCTCGTTAACATGCATTTTGATTAACAAGTTTAGGCATTGAGACAGGAAGTGATGTACGTGACCTGCGACAATTAAGCTTTTTAATGAGAAATGCGTTCATTAACAACCTCATCGACTCAATTTCAAAGCATTAACTGATTGATTTAACTAACACATTTCGGTTGAAAATCACTTGATACTAAAGCTCTCGTTACTATACTACGAGTTCGATACAGTAACACTGGTTTTTGAAAATCCTGTCGTAAAGGTTATATTGTCACTGGAATGGAATGAGGACAGCTGTTCAGTGCCAGCATTGCGGATTCTCCAGACAAGTTCAAAGCAAGGTCAAAGTTAGATAGAAAATGATAATAACTTAGTACAGAAGCACCAGAGCCCAGAATCACTTAGAATGATTGAAAACAATAATTGATATTTAAAAAAAAAATGACATTTGAAGCCATTTTCTCTTTTCACATTTTGTATTGATAACTTTACTGTGTTTATCTTTCTTTCTTATACAGGACACTGCATGAAAGCGGTAACACATATGGAGATCTGATTTGGAGTAAATCTGGTAGCCAGGGGAATGCCTGGCTTCAAGGAATCGCAACAGTTGACTTTCTTGAGCCATACTGGGTACGTAATGTCTAGTTTGCAGAGACAGTAAGATTAAGAAAAAGTAGAAGCAATATGTTTTAATTCAATAAGACTCAGTGCCCAATTACGTAGGTGGGAAGAGGCGTTTTAGGAAAATATAAATGCATGTCATAAATAGAGCAAATTTGATGATTTTGATTTGATGCGACTAAAACGTCAATTGTGGTGAATCAAAATAAAAATTGATCTACTTTAATTATTTATTGCATCAATTTGTATTTTCCTAAAACCTTTTTTTTCCCCAACTATGCTAAACATGTGATTTACATAGATATGTAGTGTTGCCTAGTTGTTGGTTTTTTTTTACCTCTGTAACATTTGCATGGTATTGCTGCAGTTTCACCATGCTTTTCCCATAGTTATACAATGAATTTACAATCACCATGTTTTTTTTTTAATATGATTTACCATACTGTACATCCAAGTGCTTTACAATGCATACCTATGCTTTACAGTACCTCTCTGTACTTAAAGGCCACGTAACAGAAGTATAAATAAATACATAAATAAATACATAAATACATATTAAAACCCCTTTACATTGGATATTTAGTAACTTATGGGCACTTAGGACCATGTATTATTTTCTAATGACAATGTATTCCCTTTTATTTATGAATACAACATAACTGTATTTCTCTTCACAGTTCATATTCGTGTACATAAAAGGAACTGGTCTGAGTGGTGACGTTGCCATTGATGACATTGAACTTCATTTTGAGTCCTGCTCTCTGCCTCCACCAACCACAGATGTCCCCACAGTTCCACCTACCTATGGTATACAAATAATCAAAGTACAGCAAAAACAACCAAAAATGTATTAAAACCCCACAAATTAATTCAAAACAACCGAAATTGAACAGTCCTATAATTAAGTCACCAGTAATAATATTTTATGTTCACCTTGTATTTAATAATGCTGCAAACATTCATTTGTCTGGTGTCAGCATTAAAAAATCTGTATCTGTAACCAGCAAAGCAACTTTGCTGTCAAAGTCACTACCACATAACAACAACCTCAAGTGTTCAAGTTTGAGCGGAAGAAGAAATATGTTGAAGCAAAATAATGCAAAATTAAAAACAGCCAGCAACATCAATTTACTAAGATGATTTAGTTTGGGCCATATGATAGGGAATTTAATTCTGAGAGTAAAGCACATAAATGGGTCATAATTAACCACATGCCCTCTTGTATGTTCACTGTAGACAAAACATGTACTATAAATATATATTACAATTTTTTTAAATCAAACACTTCATGGAATTACAACCTTGTTATGTCCAGAAGGGTGTATGTCATTCCTTATATTACCTAACATTACATTTGACAGTCGCTAAGGAGCTGCCTTTGTAGAAAGTGCCTGTTTTACTTACTGAACAAAAAGCAATATTGTTTGAAGTTTTGTGTGCAATAAAATGATTACAGTTGTAGCCTCTTTAAGTTGAGAATAAGTCATGTTTTCCCTGTGGAGATAAATGTTTCAGAGAAAGTTAAGTGAAAAAACAGTTCTGACAAGGGCAATAAATCACTTGACCAATTAACACTTTTTGTTGAACTTTCCTTTTGTGTCTTTTTCATGGAATGGTGTGTGACTTTTTCAGCCCCCACTGCTAATGACTGTGACTTTGAAGAGGACCCGTGCAGCTGGCAACAGGACCCGCATAATGATTTTGATTGGCTGAGGCAGCAGGGGTCAGCACTGTCCGGCTCAATTGGACCAGCAGGAGATCACACCACTGGCAGCGCAAGAGGTGGGCAGATTTCCAATATCATTTTGGTTTTTAATAAGTTCAGCCAGCCCTCAGTGAATTATTTGCTGTCTGTTCTCATATAATTATGAACAATGTATCATAGTAAAAGCTTCGTGAAAACTGTTTAAACCACAGACAAGCAAGGTGCATCACAAGGGGACGTGGGGTGGGGAACAGGGTAGATCTTTATTAATAATAATCTAGGCCAAATCCGAGTGGTCGTTGAACAGGCGTTTGGGCTATTGCAAGGGAGGAGGCGGATACTACTGAAGCGTACTGAAGTGAACCACAAGCTCGTTCCCCAAGTTATTACAGCCTGCTGTATCCTGCACAATCTGTGCCAGGACCATAAGGAGGTGTTCAGGCAAGCAGAGGAACAGCTACCTAGCAAAAATTGCACAACAGTGATATGAAGAAGGTCCTGCTACTAGCGATGCACGGCTAGCTTTATTTTTGTAACCCGACAGTGTATTTTATTTTGTATCACATTTTGATTCATTAGCTTGTTTTGTATCTCTTTATATCAAATATAGCATCATCATTTGCGCTGTACTTGACTGCTTCTGCTAAATAAAGAATTGAAATAATAAGTAGAATTGCTGATTCCCAAGAAATAAGTCGTGAAAATTCCAGACCACATTTTATTTTGAGAGTGGATTAAACAATGTTCGTGTTGTGCATTGTATCAAGCTGCCTCATCATATCCTCTTCCCTTATGGATACAGACGTAAGTGGAGGCTGGACACAGGTTTTGCTCAGACATAAGCAACTAGGAGAAATTGCATTGGAGTATAGTTATACACATTTAAACGTAGTACTTAGTAGTACTTTACAATAAAGACATTTTGACAGTTGTTTGGAAAGCTATTTGCAAGTGTATTCTGAAGTACTGTACAGTAGCTGAAACCACCTGAATTCACAAGCACGCAATGCAGTTTATCAAACATTTTTAGTTATAGTTTTAAACAGAAACTTGGTAAATACAATCTGTATGATACTTTACAAACATGATGATTAGCATTATACAAAGTTCTAGGGAAGACAGAGAAAAAAAAGTGGGGTTATCTGCAACATCAATCTGAATGGAAATACTGCAAACAAAACATTAATTTCCCTGCTGCCATATTTGGACCATGGTAACTTACGTATCCCCATGTGACTTTTATAGCAGCTTTAGGAAAGGACTTGAATGAGCTAATTAACATTTTCACAAGCTTTTCCTGGAATCTCACAAGAAATTGAGACTTTCACGGTAAAATACTGAGAGTGTTTTTTGGGACATTTTCACAAGCTTTCCCAGCCAAGTTTCAAATGCATTGTCCATTCATGTGAAACAAACCAACATGTAAACTGGCCCACAGGTAAAGTATGGTACATTTGTGAAAGCCATGGTTAACATTAAATACATAGTAATAGTGCTGGCTGCTTGTTTCAAACCTGTTACTTGCACGCAATGTCTGGTTCTGCAGGGGTCAAGAAGATTTCGAAGGATCAGTGTTTGTTTTCATAGTTTTTAGCTACTGGCACATGTGGACGCTGGGGAGTCTAATTTGAAAGGAAGCATTCCAGGGAAGGACTTCAGGGATTCAAAAATCATTTTTTGTTAAAGCTGCAATGTCCCGTTAAAATATAAAACCTTTGTGTTTGTTTGTTGTATTTTTTGTAGTTTAGCCTCTGCACTCCACACCTTGTATATACTATTATTGGTGTACATTTCCAATGTTAATTTTAGCTATCGAGACAAACTTCCTTTCTCCTTGAAACCTACTGAGCCAATAAAGCAAACTTCTGCAGCAGCTGCATGTTACACATCTTCAAACTGTGTTATAGGAATCAAAACAGAAATACATGTTTTATAGTGATAATGTTTCACAGAAATGCATGTACTGCTTTTTAACACAAGCTTACCTTCATGAGCTTACTTGATTAGCAACACTTCATTAACAACTGGTCTATTTTTTATGCAAAATATAATAATGATGTACATGTATCTATTTAGACTATGACTTGTTACAATGAATAAGGATCTCTTTAAAACTGGTACACTGGAGGGAGCAAGAATATACAGTTATAGTAAAAACAATATACAAACAAGCGTCATTAGTTAAGAAATTAAGTACACAGGAAATAAGCATGGTGTTAAAGTAAATTAGCAAGCAACATGGTATATGTACTGTAGAAAAGATCTATATCCAGCATGTTATAAGTAAAAAAAAACACTTAGTACAAATGAGTTACCCAAAGGCAAATCCTTTTTTTCCATAAAGTAATTGTACAAAGTAATATGTATTTTAAAGCTAAAAGTGAAGATTTCAGTAAGTGGTTCCAGTAAGCTTAGTTAATAATGGCTGATTTCATCATCAATATTAAAGAAGGATGGTACTGTTCTATTACAGAAACTCTCTTCATTTTTTCTACAGCTACAATTCTTTTAATCATGATGAGCCATGCAATGACTATAAAAAATGTTGCTACTTTCTAAGGCTGGGACGATGCCTCCTTTTTAACCATCATTTCCCAAAACATAATACATTTAGAGCCACTGATAATATAGTGAATAACTACTAAATTATTAAACTATTACTTCAATTAAATTACATTACATCATGCAAAACACCTCTAAATAAATGTCTTACCTTATTTTTGTCTTGATTGTGACCAAGTGGTGGTAAAAGTATGAATATAATTAAACAAATAAACAAGATAGCATCCATATTCTTTGTTTTTATAGAGGAACAAAGCTTGTTAACAATCTGCCTAGTCTTGCTGAACCCAAATACAGTAACCTTACATTTTTTGAATGTGGTGCGAATGCGCATAGTGAAAACTCAAGCAGGCAGAGGAACTGGTGTCAAAACTAAAAAATAAAATTTAAAAATAATGCACATGCTTGACCATTGATGGTGATCAAACAATATATTGGATCAATCCTAAAGTGGGCGGCAAATTGTAAATACACAATGCAAAAACATACACAGATATAAAATTTATGGCCATATGCATTTTCTTTTTGTAGGTTATTACATGTATATTGATGCAAGCAGTCAAGTCGCAGGAGCCAGAGCAAGGATCCAGAGTGCTTCTGTATCTGTAGCCTCCGAGGATCTTTGTGTAAAGTTCTGGTATTATATGTACGGAGGGAATGTTGGCTCCCTGAAAGTGTACTATCATGAAGCATTTAAAGACACACTTACTTGGATAAAGAAAGGAACCTGGGGGCCACAGTGGAATTATGCACAGGTAAGTTGTGCTGTTTGGTTGTTGTTTTTGCTTTGCCACTGGGGCTATTGGTTATTTATACAATGTTCAAGGCTTCTTCAGCAAATTGGAGCCTAGATAGCCATTCATTTATTATGCAGCAACAGTACAAATCCAACCCAAACCACTCAAATATACCCTCAGCTATGCAGTTATACGGCTCAACGTGCTATCACAGCATTGCAGTTATACAACACTTCCAGCTGAAGCTTGAATCACAAATGAATTCGCAGCATATCTCGGATTTGCTACTAAAGTTCATATCGACCGTGATGCTGCCTTCTTCAGCCTGTCCCTCAGTGACCATGCTCTGCTATACTTGATTTGTTCATATTTGTATGAAAAGCATAACTCACTCTGCCATAGAATTTCATAGATTCCAAACGTGTATATCAAAGAATGCCTAGTAAACAATGTATATGTTGTTTGGTGTAGTCAACAGTTTTCATGTGTATGAGTAAAAACATGGAGTTAATAAGTTGTTACATCATACACTGATTTCAACTTGACATGACACTGAATAAATAAGGCTTTGCTTGAGGAGTTGTAAGTATTGCATTTCCTATTAAAAAGTTTTTTTTATTTAAATGATGATTCATAAGGTAATTGTGAGGATGATAAAATGAGCACTTGACTGTTAGCAATAAATTACTGCTTTTTTAATCTTTTTTTTTTTCCAGATCTACATTACTGGCAACAATAACATTGAAATCATATTTGAAGCTGTGAGAGAAAATAAATGGGCTGGTGTGATTGCATTGGATGACATCTCATTTAACACAGGGCCCTGTCCATCAGCTCGTGAGTTTTTCATAAAACACCCAGGGTTTACCAGGGTGGTGTAAATATGAGACAGTTTTTATATATTTCTCTCTCTCACACTTAGTTTTGATCAAAATGAAATGGGAATACAATTGAATGTTACCTTTGGGCATAACGTATCAGTTAAATGTACCGCCGTATCGGTTATTGGGTACCGTAATGTGAGACACCTTTATATATAAGGCTGGAACTCTTGTGTATAGGCTAAAAATGGTGCAGCCTCATTTTTAAGACAATCTCTGTATTTCAGTAACTTTAGCACTGCGTATTGTCACAAAACAGTACCCCTTCAGCAGGTAACATCAAATCATTGACCTTTCTATTGTTGTTTTCATCAAGAAGCAGGAGTCTTGCCACATTTTTGCATATTTACAGATCACATTCACTCTAGATGACCCTTTAGTTAATCTAATTCAATGGCTGATAACTATTGTGATACTCAATGGCAATTGAAAAGCATGGTGTGTGCAAGGGTCAGAGTATTCAGTGTAGTCTTTTCATCACAGCAAAGCTGAGTAACTAGGTACAGCAAAGCTGAGTAACTAGGTACAGCAAAGTTGAGTAACCAGGTACAGCAAAGCTGAGTAACTAGGTACAGCAAAGCTGAGTAACTAGGTACAGCAAAGCTGAGTAACTAGGTACAGCAATTCTGTGAAACTACTTTTATTCCTAGAAATTAATACTTTGGAGGGCACAGGTTTTCACAGCTTGGGCTATATTACTCTTGCACAGCATGGTATCTAATAACAATTGTTTGCCTTTTATTTTAGGAGATTGTGACTTTGAGAATGGCCAGTGTGGCTTTTCCAAAGATGCCAGTTCAGATTTGGACTGGACCTTGGGATCTGGTCAAGCAACCCCATCAGGTCCCAGCACTGATCACAGTTATGGGACACAATATGGTCATTATATGTACTTTGCGACATCAGTGACTTCTCCACAGACTATTAAAGCCAGATTAGACAGTCCAGTGTATCCGCCTTCAGCGCACTGCTTACGGGTAACTTATATTTACACTTATTTCACTATCTTGCTCTGTATCTGTAATTACAGTTGGTTTCTTTTTTTGTTGTGTTAAAGAATGGCTCCTTGTACTCTTTAACTGTTGCCTTATCTTCTTGGTCTTCACTTTGTTAAGCAACTCGAAAATCCACTCACCTGCCAGCTGGAAATCTGACAGGAGCGGGACATGTACTTGTGGTTGAAGCTGATCTCTCAAAAGTAGAATCCTGCTCTGCTCACAGAAAGTTGCACATTAAAAAAGATTTCTTTTTAATTCCTTTATTCCAAACTACTGTTCTGAGCTGTAGTCTTAAAGAAAGACAGAAAGAACAATGCACCAATTCCCATGTATATACAAATATTGATATCATATATCTTGACTTCACAAACTCTGCCAATCTGCATGGCAATTCAGATGAAACACCATGCCGCAGAACTGGCGGTGTGCTAATTATTCAGCTACTTCTCTATAAATTGTTTTGATTCCAGCTGGGATTGTTTTAATTAAATACACATATTACACAGCAGGATTCAGTGAGTTAAGTAAGTATGCTGTTCTGACAGAGCCATTTAAATTACAGTCATGAATCTAATAGCCTGTCGCCATCTGTCCTATTTTAACCACTCTGTATTTTATCTATGCAGTTGGCGATATAACCTTACTTTCAGATTCTTCATCCAAAAGTTTTTTCAGTTGCATTGCTCTCTGGAGCGAGTAGACATATAGGCATATAGCCACTGTCCATTTTAAAAGGTCACCCACTCCAATCAGCACACTAGCTGAGCGCAGAGATCTGTGGATGCACAGTAAACACATTTGTTCTCATTATAATTAAAACAAGGAGATTCCAAACATGGTGCAGGCACATTCCTAAATGTTGTCCTTTCCTTACTATTGGAATTTTATTTTGCAGTTTTGGTACTATATGTCCGGCAGTGGCATACCATTTCTTAGGGTGTTTCTGAGAAGACAGAATGCATTTACACACCCCATCTGGAGCACAGAGGGACACCAAGACACTGAGTGGCATGCAGCCCAAGTGGATATTAACAGCCCTGTTGCATTTCAGGTACAAACTCATTAATATCCTCAAGAGAAATACATCGGTGGGAAGTACAGCTCATTCTTCATTTTTGACTGTGATCCATATTTACACTTCAAAACAATTTAGTGAACACTTAAACTGGTTTAGCACTCATCTCAAGAGCCAGTGCACATTGTGTCAGTTGGAAATAATACACTTTGCCTTAAGGTTTCATTTCATATCTTGGCAGATGAATACACACTTTCATGGCCTCCTCTCGTTTGGAAACTTTCTTAAGTTCTTCTTATGGATCAGGGTCTTGAAAGTGACTTTGTTTCCATCATTTAATGACAAAACTTCAATTGTAACCATGGCTATACAAAGCCATCACCTATTGTACATTCAGAGCATGTCATAGTTCAGAGGAGCATGGAATTAAATATTCCTTCTTGGAACTGGTTACAGTCACATGATGTGGCAGATGAAAGGCATCTGACGGTTTTGTAAAACCACGAGAGAGTAGAAATGGTCCATTGATTTTTAGGTTGTCAAAAAGTTGTTTTGCATTTCACATTTTTTTGTTCTTGACAACTTTTGTCTATGTGTGTTTTAATTTTGGTTTTTGCAGTCAATGTTTAGCCCTGATTTTCTGTGCAGGTCACATTTGAGGGAATTGTTAATCCTGAGGTGCTAGGAGATATTGCTATTGATGACATCAGCCTCCTGGAGGGACCTTGCTTACCGTTAGGATATTGTGATTTTGAAGATGATACATGCACTTGGAAAAATGCTTTAGATTACGATCAGTTTGACTGGAAGAGACACAGTGGACAAACACAGTCAGAATCCACGGGACCAAAGGTTGATCATACCTTGGGCACAGTATTTGGTATGGTTTTGTTTTTGTTTTAAATAAATTATTTGAACATAACATGCCAGTATAAATGTGCCATATCAGTTAATCACATGGAATTACCCTTATGGAACAAACATATATTTTTAATATATGGTAGAAAAGTATGATCCTTATATTTTTCATATATAGAAATTGGCCTTTTTTTTATATTTTTAAAATATATAGAATATATTTAAAATATATTTTAGTCTGTAATCCATATATTTATTTTATATGGATTATATACAGACTAATGAAAATATATAGTGCACCATATATTTTCAACATTTAAATAAATATATGGATTACAGACTAAAATATATTTGAAGTATATCCCATATATTTTAAAAATATAAAAAGGGGCCAATTTCTATATATGAACAATATAAGGATCATGCTTTTCTACCATATATTAAAAATATATGGGTTTTTTTCCATAAGGGAGGCTTTAGCTTATACAAAGCACTCTGAAATCTATTTATCAGTATTCTATTCAGTTGTATAGAATAATAGAGTCCATTACTTTATTTAGACCATTTTCATTTATGATTAAATAAAATAAAAATATAAATGGAAGTTTTGATGAAGAGTACGTATACAGTGGAACCTGTCATATCTGATTGAATTGGTTCCAGGGGTCCATCAGATATGTGAAAATATTGTATCTCAGAGGGTGTTGCTATACTACATTGTAGTTGCTTTATTAATGTCAAAGCATTATAAATGAACAATGTCAGGTACATCAGTGTGTCTAAAATACCAAAGTATGGTACTGCATGTATACTGAAGAAAATCTGTGAAAATGATTGCAAAACAAAGCACTGTAATACAGTATTTGGCAATTTACAAAACAGCGTTCCAGAAACAGTTCTAGAGTGAGGAAGCAAACTAAAGTACTGTGAATCCAGAACAAATAAAGTGTACATGGCAAACATAAATAAATAAAATCCTAAAATACTTTCTATCTTCTTAAATAAAATGTCATAATTGTTTTCTATTAGAAAACCTAAAAGCAGTAAATGTAGTTTTAGAAAAAAAACATTTGCATATCATTTATTTTAAGCTTTTAAATAACCATGAATGTTTCTTTTCATTATTTATACCAGGCACATATCTTTTAATGGATGCATCCGCGCATTGTGTGCAGGGTGACAGGGCCTGGCTACTGTCTCCATTTATAGATTCTTCCATAATGCATTGCGTCACATTTTGGTATCATATGCTGGTAAGTTATATACAGAAACTAACGTTGTTCCTCCATATCTCATAGTGTGTGTAAATTAAGAATTGATTTGTAGTGTATTAGCTATTTAATGGATGTGTTAAATAAAAAAAGATAAAACTATTTTCATTTTAGGGCAGTGATGTAGGAAATCTAACATTGAAACAGCAATGGGCTGATCGCCCTGCTATAGACCTTTGGACAAAGACTGGAAACCAGAGTGACGAGTGGCTCCCAGGTTTTACTTTGATGTCAGATGAAGGGAAAGGAAAATACAGGGTAAGTTTTTGTTGAAACATGGAATCTTATTTTTCATTCAACTGACTTTTCGATCTGAACATGTAATTTAGTACAGGCTCCATTCTTGTTTGTGTGGGGCCTGTCACGCTCGGGCACTCCTTTAATTCTCTAATACAATTACTGGCAGGTGTCACTCATTATATTAGAGAAGTGCTTCCCAACCTTTTTCAATGTAGGGACCGCCTTGGTGTTGGGATTTTTTTCCACAGACCACTTGCCACATATTTTTTTTCACAACAGCATTTCAAAACTACTTTTTATGTGCATATGTATAAATACATGTAGAAAGTAAAGTATTTATATAAGATACCTAACTTAATGAGATTCCTGGGCTTGGATCTTTGCTACACAGTCAGCAGGAATGTTGTCATTTTGCGCATTGAAAGTTGCTGATGGCAAAGTTCCTGTTTCTTTTGTTTAAACATTTTTTTCACATTCTGAATGCTTTGTAGGTAAATGCCATCTCAATTTTGCAGGATTAAGAGTTTTGTTTGACAAAACCTCCTGACAAATAATGCACTGGAGCTTGGGTCGTCCTCGGATCCAGTAAATGTAAATACATGCTGGTCCCCGCAACCGTTACCTCAAGCGAATGAATCTATCCATTTCTAACGCAACTTATTACACTCACTGAGTCGCAAACTTCGCTCAGTGTACATATAAAAAACACTGGATTACAAAGACGAGGTGGGTGGGAAGCAATTAAAAAAATTCAAAAATGATTGGAGAGTGTACAGGATGTTACTTACCACTTCTGGTGGGCTGTGATGTGTAAATTAAATAGGATTGGTGGCACAATCGATAGCATTTTGGTTAAATATAACAGCATCAAGAACAGACTGTACACATTATTTCCAGAAGTAGTGTTAATAGAATTTCCTTGTCGCATGTAGTCTTGTGAGATATTAAACCTGGCTGAATAAACCCATATAATAACATGGAGCTGAAATCGATCATTCACACTACGGTACAGTTCACATCAAGCTACACATATAGCCTCTTTTTGTTTCACATTAACTTATGTTACTATATTCAGATAACCTCTCCAAAAACGTATGGAAATAATAAGTACATGACTATACACCTGGCAACACTCTAGCACATTTTTTATAGTGTTGAAAATGAAAAGTACCAAAATTGTGGTTTTAATGTTTTTTTTTATTATTCAGTCATTCCAACCAAGTTAGGAATATTAAATGCAGTGTGCTACTTTAATGCAGAGCGAAAAGGCTGGGACAGCCAGATCAGGTTGTTTTTTCCCCTGAACAGTGAAGAGCCAGTGAGCACAGATTAGAAAGATGTGCATTTACATGAATGCTAGATGTAGATTTATTTTTTTTAATAATGCTGGCTAAAGACAAATGTGCCTTCATAATGTGTAAGTTATTTAGTTAGTATTTGAAGGCGATGCTTGGTATTGGATCAAAGGGAGCTGTAATATATATTAATTTAAAAACACACACGTAATAAGAGAAAACAGATTAAGGGGAAAAATGCAGGCTACATACATATCTTATAATTATGTATCACATGGTTAAATCTGTTGATGTGCTGCTTAGTAATATTAGTAGCACAACGTGTGATTGTGTAGAAATGGGTTTTTGCATGAACTGCGTAACCGAATTTTGGGAGCTGTTTGCGGACCACCTGGAGTTTACTCACGGATCACAGGTTGGGAACCACTGCTCTAAGTGAACTAGGAGAGGCTTTTTCAGGAGGACAAATAGATGTTTTAAACTGGTGCAGTGGATTGTTTGTGTACTGACTTGCAGATTTTCACATACCCAGACAACCTTCAATCAAGAATAATCACACAGACTCTGTTTATTCAGTTTAACAAATCAGAGTATATCTTTACTCCTTCATTTATTAATGCTTAAATGGATCGAGTGATCGCAGATCGACTTTGAATCCTAGCTCATAGACAATCAGGGCAGTCCGGTGTCTGCAAGCTAACAGCATTAGTACTATAAAGCAGTATGGTTACAACACGTACTAAAACACCCAAAACTAACCTAAAGCATACAATATAACACCCTCTCTAAAGCTGAATATAATAATCCTATCCTTATACCCTTATGCTTCAACAGGTGAGATATACATTCAAGATTATGCTTACTCTCTTTTTCAGAGAACTATGTCTTGAAATATAAAACAGGACAAAGAAATGACAGTTATCTCTGAATACAACACCAGCAGTCAGCTTTGCAGCAAGGTTTTCCAAGAGGTGGACCAGCTAAGTCTGTGTTACCAAACTCAACTGATGAATAAACTGCAGTTTTGCCTATGATATTTATAGGACTTTTTCTCTGCTTCATGCATCAGAAGGCTTAATTAAACCGAAAACATCTGGCTTTTTAGACAGCCTTTATCTCTAAAATTAACAATACACTTTCTAATTTCAGGCTATTCCTTAAAATGAATAATATGCAGTACCATGCTTTCCCTATTTTTCTAACCCCAGGATATATGAGATCACCTCTAAAGCTAAATATATTTCTCCGGTACCATAGTGTTCTGTCACTTTGTTAAGATAAAGATAATAAAGATGAGGTGTCTCTGATTTAAAGCAACTGTTCTGTCAATTAGTCCTAACTTGGTTTAAAATATATGTGTCTGGAACAAGTTCCCTCCCTTTAGATAAGAGCCAACCTGTCTGAGTTAAAGCATCTGTGTGTGTCAGTAAATTTAGCCTAGCTTGCTAAAACACATTCCTTCTGGTATAAAGAAGAGCTTGGTACAATCTTAGATACAATTTACAGGCAAGAGACCTCTGTCAGGGTTAAGCTGCTTCTTGCTGATAAGAAAATGTAGCTGCAAGCACATTCTAAAAAGGCTCTATCAGAGTTATTAAAGGTCATAGATTTTTAGTTTTACTTAATCTTCATTTAGGCTAACACAGATTTATGCAATAATATTCCTGCTGCATTACAGGACTTTGAAACTTTGATAACAGCTCTATTTGGTTTGGCATTCTCTTTTTTTATTTTTCGAGGGACGGAGCCAATCTTTCCCCTTTGTTATATATAAAAGTTCTTTTTGTGCACTGTTTTTTTTTTTGACAAATAGACTAAAGCTGCTTTTTTAAGCACAATGTAACTTCATATTGAAGCTCATGCATGTGAAGACAAATCTTTTTTTTCTACTAGATTTTGTACATGTTGAGTTTCCAAGTGCAATATAATATTTATTTGTGTAGTTTATATTTGTTTGTGGCATTTTAAAGACATTGTTGGTTGTTGGTTTTGCTGTTATAAAATAAATAATAAAAAAGATTAGCACTTCAAAACAACATTTATTCAATACAGTACTGTTTAAATAATGATAATATAAACCACTTTTGTGTCATTTTTGTGTTTTAAGACAACTCTAAATTCCATTCCGGTCTTAAATTCTGTTTTATTAGATCATTTTTGAAGGTGTGGTGGGAAATGGACCTGTTGGCACCATTGCCATTGATGATATAGTGATAGAGTCTGGAGCTTTCTGCCTGGTTGAGCCCTCCTCTT
The DNA here is from genome assembly GCA_030684275.1 of Acipenser oxyrinchus oxyrinchus. NCBI lineage: Eukaryota > Metazoa > Chordata > Actinopteri > Acipenseriformes > Acipenseridae > Acipenser > Acipenser oxyrinchus. The sequence continues at coordinate 10,085,530 of CM060250.1, read as the reverse complement.
CCCCCTCGTGCCAGTTCCAGTGTGGAGGTGCATGGGGCGAATGTGTAACCCTGTCTCAAGTATGTGACTTCATGATAGACTGCGAAAATGGAGCTGATGAAGATTTTTGTGGTGAGTTCAGCACATAGAAAGAATGCATATGTAAGATGCATACAGTATTACATAGGTGTATAAACAGATGTAGAAACCCTGGGCTATTCAGGAGCCTGATGTTTAAATATGTATGACCGTAACTGTGTACAGTACTGCTGTGACGATATACATTGACTAGTATTAGAGGATGTTAGGAGGGGGAGACAATTATACACTTATACTTACCCAGGCATTATTACAGCTCTTTAAGTTACACATCTATCATTTTTCATTTAAATCTTTACAACCTGTGGAAATAGTTACACCTTCAAGTTTAAAATATATTTAGCTGTGCAACAACATGTATATTTATTTCCTGATAGGTCTGTGCCATCAGACCAGATCAAACTCTTTGAGGTATTTTTGCTTTGTTCATTGCAATGCACATTTATTCATTTCTAGCACATGCTCATTCTTAATGATCAAGCTGAAACACATTGGAGTATACAGGTCTGTCATATCCATGGACTGTTATTTAATTAGTCTGTTCACCTGCTTTAATACCTACATGTACTATTCTCTTCTATCAGTGTGTGGAGGTACAGTACTTACTCTATATTATAAATCCATTAGTGTTTAATTGCACACAATGATAGTGACACAGTCTAGTTTTGTGTTTGGTTTTGGGGGTAGGGGTTATAGAAGATGTTTATCTTTGGTTCTGTATGTATCCTAAGCCACTTTCACACTGGCATTCCTACCTGGGTCCCGACCCAGCTTCTGGCTACCCGGGTCACAATCCTGCGCAGTGTGAAACCACGCATTACCTGGAGTCGTACCGGGTTGACCGGACCCAGCGACCCACCTCAGGATGTGGGTCGACATGCTTTGACCCGGGTTGAGTGAGACACAATGCATGACGGCCGTTCGGGAGCCGACGACATAACAAACAGCCATGCCTGCGTGAAGGTTTCACTTCCGCAAGAAACGTTTCTGTTTATTCTGTTTATCCATATTTGTGTTGCTTGAGATACACCATGATCCAGATGAAGAAATATTTGCTCTAATCAACATTTGGGATGATGGTTCAATCCAGAGAAGCTTGGATGGAAGCGTCCTTAACAAGCTGCTTCAGGGGCATTGATATGCGCATTGTGTACTTGCGTCTGTCACCCTGGTCAACCCTGCTTTGATCAAAAGCAGTGTGAAATCACGTAGCGTAGCTGACCCGCATGACACCAGGTCCAGACCCGGGTAGGTTCTGACCCGGGTAGAGCATGCCAGTGTGAAAGGGGCTCATACACATACAGTACTATTACCTAATTATTTATCCATAACTTCAAAATGCTCAGTGAAAATTCTGAGATATAACTTTTATGCTGTGAGGGAACAAACATGGGTTTTTCAGCGATGAATGTTCTTTCAAAATTTAAAACACATATTCATTTGTTCTGTATTAGCTGGAAAATATATGACCAATTAATGCATTTGATTCTTGTGGATCTTTCTGATACATTTATACTAGGGCTGTCACTCGATTAAAAATTTTGATCGGTAAATTTATGGGCATTAGTTCATTAACCGGTAGATTAATCCGTGCACATTTTTAATAAAGGTAACAATCGTATAATGCCTAGTAATACTTAAATCAATAGAGTCAAAATAATAAAATAAAAAATAAGACCAATGGTAATTTGGACTTTTTTAAAACCATTTTTATTATTATTTTAATTTTAGTAAATGTAACAAATGTTACCTTTCCGTCCTATTGCCCTAATAAAACAGATTTAGGGCCCTGATAACAGTCACACATGTCCCAAGGGCCATTGAGCACAGTTACTGTTTAACCACTTTGGGGTAAACCCTAAACAGCAAAATTATTAGCAATGCACAAACATGGAAACAAGAAAACACTCAGAGGTTTATAGCTAAATCAACAGTTTATTATGTTATTCAGGATAAATGCGCCACGCTGGATTTTACCACAGCGCTCAACAGCTCTGGTTACAATGAACACGAGTAACTTTGCAGACACACGTTTGGCAATCCTTTAAATCAACGTAGATAAACATTCCAGTTCCATGTACAAAACAAAACAGCAATTATAATTTTTACACAACTTTAACCTCTTTTTATATCAGCTTAAAACTACAGTGCCCTACTACTTCTGGGGAGAGAGAGCGTGCTTCAAATCAGCATTTCCCTAAACAGCAGCACACATTTCTCTGTCTACCCAGAATGCACGATTCAATTGTAATTTTTTTTTAATCTGCGATCAAATCTTTAGTTGATTAATCGGTCTGATTAATCTGTTAATCAGAACAGCCCTAATTTATACATTATTTTATATGCGCAAATACACTAAAAAAAAAAAACTTTACAGCACTAAAACACTTTCCAGTCTAATAAGCTATACCTGTAAAACATTATTAATTTCAGCGACAATGTACGGTACATAGGTCTGTCTGGAGTTGCCATTCTAATCCCTAAAACAGTGTCATTGTGTATATACACTTGTTGTGCAGTTAATTGTGTTCGTGAAAGTGGACTTTAATAATAAAATCAATGTTGCTCTGATAAGAGTGTAGATTGTTTATTAAACCAGAGTAGTGAATTATTTCAATATTTGTGCTGAATACTGCTTCAGTTTTTAATTCATTGAATTTTGCATTGATTCAGCCTATTTGCATAATGAGAATGGAGATCTCTTTTGCACAGAGATTGCTTGAATAAAATACATGCATGCAATGGTTTTCAACTCTTTGTAATAGGTCTGTTATAGTCTTTCTTTTATATGTGTAAAAATTACATCAGCATTTGTCAAAATACAAATTACAGATTATAAATGTGTAAAGTGATTAATTAAGAATGATGTGACCTTATTCCTTTAATGAATTTTCTTCATGAAACCATTGCATTTTTTTTATATGAAGATTAGTTGGCTTATGATGGAATACCTTACCGTTGGCTATTGATCATGCAAAAGATGAAAAGGAATATGTAATTTAATCATTGTGGATTTAAATTAAAATGAAGAATGCCTTCTACATACACAGATTTATGAAGCAAGGCTGTATTATTGAAACGGGTTGATGTTTAACAGTTATAGTTTGGTTCTGCTACTCTGACAGTATGGGGACCATTAGATGAATTGGGGATGACTTGAGATACTGGAGACATATATTCTTTATATATGGTTTGTATTTAACCAATACAAAATACAATAAAAAAGACAGTAGCTGTTTATGAAGAGCAATGATTAGTAATTTTTAAATTCTGCATTCTTTTAAAAAGTTACAAAGAAGATGGGGAGATTAAACAGTCTGTCATGTCTTTCACGTTAAAAGGTAATTCTGTTGACCCAGAGTGAATACTGATCAGAGAGCTCAGCAGCTGAAATGGAGGGAGGGGAACTGCGAGGCAGGAAAACCATTGACTTTTCTTGGAGACAAGACAATGCAGACTGTAGATTTTTAGAATTAAATCTGATACAAATTGCACCAAAAAGAAATATACTGTTCATGTTCAGTTTTATAATGCTTGTATTCATTCCATAATAATTAAAAGTTAACAGGCAGCAAATCAAAACCAGAGCAATTACAGTTATGTTATATATGTATATGTACATGTACATGTATATGTATACATATTGTGGTAAAGCCCCCAGGTCAAGGCTGGTTTGCACCCTTTAAACAGTAGACCCAGACGCAGAACTGTAGTTAAGCCCCTTGGTGCACTTTTGATATATCATAAAAGAAGCAAAACACTTCTAAATACACAAAGTACATTTTTGCCCACACAGAGTATACATAGACTGTCTCCACACAAGCCTTAACCTTCACATAGACAGACAACAAACATTTCAACCTGCTTTTATACACCTGTCTGCCTAAATTGCAGACAGGTGTCGCTCATTATTGGCTTCAGAGCCAATCAGCCCCGAGGCATTCTGGGGGGTGTAGTCCTGTACACACCTCACCCACTACTTCCTCTCTCCTCTTCCTACTCTGCCACAGTATATGTATATGCATATGTATATCTATATGTGTATACTGTATTTTTGTGTGCTCATTGTGTATCTAGATAATTTTATTATATATTTTTTTGTGGTGGGGGTGGGGGGTTGGCATACAGAACAGTACTTTTTCTCAAGCGGTGCCATTTAACATAAGCCAGGACAGCATTAGTGATTCATTTGAATGATTGCAAAACACTGATTCCCAAGCACAATTCAGGTAGAAGTCTTGGTTACATTTGAACAAGTGTTTTTCTAGCCCATCAACACACTTAAACCCTAAACTAAACAACAGATGGGTGCTTCTTTTGAGAATCAACACTTTTATGAGGTGTTTGCTAAGTGTTGTAAGCAGACAGATTGTGTTGACCAATGTGCATTTGTTCCAATCCTATAAAACAGTTTCCCTTATCTTGTTAAGCTGTTTATTTCACTCTCTGTGCCTTTTGTTGGGCTACATGTCCAATTATAATTGTAATCCCTGCCTTTGGTCAGATCTATTAATCACGTTTCTTAGTGTCAGGTAAGTTTTGTGAATAACGCAATGAGAAATTTGTCATGTAAAAAAAAAAAAACAGCGTGGGGAGCAAAATTATTGTAAAGTTGTGTTGAATATAAAGCTTTGAAAAAGAAACAAACATAGATAGTAGACATTTGTGATACCCCTGGAAATGTATCTAAACGATACTAAAGATCATTTCATGAAATTGTTGTCAAAATGATACTTTTTTAAGGAATACCATTTAAAACAATGAAAAAGAAAAGACATACCTGCTACTGCAGTGACTGCAGTATACCCCTGACATTTTCTTACACACTAAAATGCATTAAAGTAAACTATAAAATAAAACTGTCTATCTCACATTATACGGTAACATATCACACTAACCCCAGACAGGACAGGACTGTGGTACACACAAGGGAAACAATAACACAAGGGTTAACGTCCAAAAAGGGGAACAGAACAGTCCACTTCTCCATCAGTGCTGATAGAAAGTCCAATCGCTTGTCCCAGCATACCTTGCTCCAGCCATATGCTAATTAGGTCCCTGATTCCTTGTACTATGAGGTAATGTTATTTATAAAGTTGTTTTGTGTCAAGACAATAATGACTTGTGTGTGATCATATAAAGTGTTAAACTTCTTCAGGAAAGGATAATAATAAATGAAAACACAATATATGAGTGTTCCTTTGCTTTCCTATATTAGTAAAATATAATGTATGGTAAGGAATTAAATTTAGACCCGGGATAACATTTTAAGAGTTGTTACAATGCACTAAAGAAAATGTGTAAGAATGTTACAGAAACAGTGTGGGCACGCCACAGCATGCAAAGTAGTTTTTTTTTTTTTAGAATGTATTGCAATATATTTTGATGAAATCCCAAATATATTTTAGAATTCTGCCATGCAAAAAATATATCTTTTATTCTTGTAGGAATGTACTGCAATATATTTTGAATGTTTTTTTTTAATATATGAGAATATATATTTAAAAATATACAGCATATATTTAGGAATAAGATGACAATATATTACCATGTATTTTAAATATATTTTTTATTGATTTGACATATACTGCAATATATTATTTTTCTATATGGTTTTCTCAATTTCTAACTGTGGAGCTGCAGTTAGATGTACACTATTTATTTCTTCACAAGAAACATCTTAGATTGGCCATACATTATGCTGCTTGGTTTTCCAATCTTGGCCAAAAACGTGAAATGTTATAGTATGTTGTGCACGTTGCAGATTATTTTGTGGGTATTTTATATTAGTATTTTTTGTCAGGAGGAGATCCTTATGCATTAGTCCAGATCAGACTGATATGAATAACTTTGCATGAATATAGACCAGCTGAGACCATGCTGAGAGCCCCTGGATTCTAACAATCTAGCATTGTGTAGTGAAAGAGTCAGCTGATCCAGGTTTCACTGGCTGTGATGAAGTGATCCTAACATATCAAATGCTATACAAAATTGTATTGAAAATTGATTTGTCCTCTCAGTGGAAAAGATGAAAAGAACAGAACCTTTTCCCTTTTTTTAGGGTTGCAGATTAATAAATCCACTACTTCATTTTTGAAGTAAACATGAAATATTGGTTTGGATGGAATGGATATAAAAATTGTTACAGGCATATACTTTTGATACCTTTAGTGGGTACTGCAAGTTTTTGGTGGCGAACAAGATAATGAAATCTACAAGTTAATGCAGGAAGTACTGTATCTGCTCTCTGCTTTGTGAATTTGTCATGAAATACACCAGATTATACAACAACGGTAGAGCTTTGTTTCCAGTGCTACCTTTTGGATGAGACTGTTGAAGAGGATCTAAGCAAAACCCACAATGGTTGTGGCTTTCAAACAGAGATGGTTTTGTGAGCCTTTTTAATTCATATGTTTCCTTCACAAGGATATGATTGCACTTTTGAGGGTGATGCTGGTCTCTGTGGCTGGGGTGATGAAAGCCATGGTCCTTACCAATGGCAGAGAGGCAAAGGAACCACAGCGGATGCAAACACTGGACCCACTACTGACCACACCACTTTGACAAGTCTTGGTATGTCTATTGTTTTTGTTTTTTTTGGACTGAGTTGCAAAGAGACTTGTGGTATCTGTTGAAAGTGTCATAACATTTTGACTTGCTAATACTGTAGGTTACTATGTCTATGTTGATGCCAGCTTTGGAAGTGAGGGCAGCTATGCAGTTTTGAGGACTCCTAATCTTCGCCAGGCTAGTGCTACCTGCCAGTTGATTTTCTGGTATCACATATATGGCTCTGGGATAGGAACTCTAAAGGTTGCACACTTAGTAGGTAAGTCTGTTATATTTGTATTTACTATGTGTGTGCAGTATACAAGGAGGCTGTGATCCAGTGTAAAAGGAGGCTTTTAACCAGGAGGTCCCCGGTTCAGATCCCGGCTCAGCCACTGACTCACTGTGTGACCCTGAGCAAGTCACTTCACCTCCTTGTGCTCTGTCTTTCGGGTGAGACGGTGTTGTAAGTGACTCTGCAACTGATGCATAGTTCACACACCCTAGTCTCTGTAAGCTGCCTTGGATCAAGGCGTCTGCTAAATAAACAAATAATAATATTCATTGACTCATGAGAAACATGTTCAGTGGAAGGTTTATTAATAATTGACCACAATCAAACAATCTGAGCTACCCATCAATCCTGCATCACAGTTATAGCTGGTTTTGTATCCGTTGTTTGATGTATAACCCATGATTCATTCAATTCTGATGTGATCCAAACTTTTACACATAACCGGATACACAAGACCTGCTTGAGACTCACATGAGAAATGTTCAGTGGAAGGTTAGTTAATAATCAGTCACAATCCATAAATGATGGCTAACCATGATTTATTAAAAACAAGATTGCTATTTCATATTAATCAAGTCTTGCCATGACATTAAAATGTCTTACTGCAGGTCTTGTAAAGTGACATTTCTTACTTTTTAGTATAATCAAGGTTTTAGTATAATCAGGGTTGTAGTATAATCAATCATGAGGTTTCTCAGAGCTATTTAGATAAGGATACAATGGTATTGTGATTGAAACATCCCATTCCCCCCTGTAATTTCAAGGATCCAGGGAAACTCGGCTTTGGCGGATCTCAGGATCACAGGGTGAGCTGTGGCACAGAGCGGTAGTACCTCTGGGAAGGCTTGTCCAGGACTTCCACATTGCTTTTGAAGCTACTCGAACATTCAGTGTCCTGGGTGATATAGCCATTGATGACATAACATTTGAAAACTGCGCTCTTCCAGGTACGTAAAACATTGTGTTTTACATTGTGTTGTGCTGCATTATCCACCGCCACTTTTGTCTGCAAGGATAATGTGTGCTTTTTGTGCTGGTCTCTCATTTCTATGCTTCATGGCAATGGAATCGATGCGTGAGCACTACATCATAGGCATCATCGGCTCAGTAGTCCCACAACAGCACTAAAATACAGTACAGAGGTGCTAATGTGGATGCAAGTTAATACATTTCCCATTATCCTTTACACTCAGCAGTTTGGACTAGGGCAATTCGCTTTATTCCGTATAATTTAGCACTCATTCCTTATAAATTGTGTCCCTTCATAAAACACACTCCTCTGGTATGCTGGAAGCAGAGCGGTCGAGCAAAGAATAATACTCACTGGGCTCCTGAGTGGCGCATCCAGTAAAGGCGCTCCGCGCGGAGTGCAGGATGTGCCCTATAGCCTGGAGATCGCAGGTTCAAATCCATGGCTCACCGCGCAATCGCGACCCCTGTGGCCGATAGGGCGCCTGTGGTTCTGCAGTGGAGCCGCCAGATCTGTGTTGTCCTCCGGCACTATAGGTCTGGTGGCATCACTGTGGATCTGCAGTGCGAAAAATGACGGCTTGGCAGGAGCACGTTTCGGAGGACGCGTGTTCCAGCAGGCCGTTTCCTGAGTCGGTGGGGTGTTGCGAGCGGTGAGCCGAGGATACAGATAATAATTGGGCATACTAAATTGGGGAGAAAACTGGGGTAAAAAATTGACGACGACTAAATTTATTTAAAAAATAAATAAAAAAAGAATAATACTCAGTGTTCATGGAAATTGTGATACGCGTGTATTCTATGCCTCGTAATTAATGCACATACAAATGCACATTTTAGAAGCAATGTTTCAAAAAATTTGTGGCTGTGTTATACTCTGAAAATGACGCTATACTTCTGTTACATTAAATTTCACTATACATTTCAGCATAAATGTACATTAAAAGGCTATGAGTGATAATAAAAGTGATATCATAAATCATTAACAAGCTATGTAAGCAATAACACACAACAAGGTGTGGATTGGGCTAAAATTAGATCTGATTTGGGATTGGAATGGGAAATCAGGATGCAGAGAATTCATTGCATGATATCAGTAAATACATTTCTTCTTATTATAAGAGATGCCTTCTCATGCAGTTTCAGCGAGAGGACCACAAAGCAAAAATGATTTCTGTTATAATATGAGACACCCTACACACCACATATTAACTTATCATAAATCACACAGAACAAATATTTTTATTTTTACTTAAAGTAATGTTTAGACATGTGTACCTTGTAGAATGTGATACAAACGTGTGTTGCCTGTTTGGAAGTTGAATATTTTGTATTTTAAAATGCGGTCTTTGTTTACAGCCTATCACATCCACTGCAGGGAGGGGCAGTTCCGCTGTGGAAGGGGTTCGTGTGTTAACACTGATCGCCTGTGTGACTTCACAGATGACTGTGGAGATAGTACTGATGAAAGAATGTGTGGTGAGTTTGAATTCATATTTTTATCATGTGTGTATATATATATATAGGATGTTCAACGTAACTTGACCTACAGTGGGAACCGCATCTTCTGACAGCAGTGATGCACAATCAGCTGTCAAAATGTGCAACACAATTGCATATCTGCCAAGTCTCCCGATTTTGTCAGGAGACTCCCGATATAGAGGTGTGAACTCCCATCTCCCGGTGAGACTCAAAAAATTCCGATAGTTTAGATTGCCAGTTGTAATGCATTATTATCTTAAGTACATATTCTCTAACGGGAGTAAGGTAGTATACATCTTAATTCAGCATCACCTCCCCTCCCCGTCACCCCAAAATAAATGTCCCGATTTTGTATTTTTAAAAGTTGGCAGGTATGCAATTGAGGTTGGTGTGATGTGCCATTTATTTCACGAGCCATTATGTGATTTGCACGCTAGAGGGTGCTACATGGCTAGAAACTGGAATTTCAACAATTATAGCTGAAATACATCAGGTGTGAAGCCGGTGTCAACACTCTGAAGATCACTGTGGTTACTGTGGAAGGTAATCTATAGTAGTCCATAGTGGTCAAAACTAGTTAGTACACATTTGAAATCTATTTTAGAACGCTTTCTAAATCAAAATACTGCATATTCTAATTTGATCAAACAGAAATAAAAAAATAAAAAAATAGATACCGACCACTATTTCACGAATTATGTTACCATTTCTCAGTCAAAGTTTGAACATTAAACTTTCCTAAAACAATCAAATAGCCTGTTTTAAACTACAGTAGTCCCTCGCTAAAATGGATGTCGGGAGACAGACAGGTTGTCTGAAATAACGTGGTGTACGGTTTAAAAAAAACCGCACACACATACATTTATAGTGCTCATTTTATTTGAAATGTATACATTTAAACATGAATACCTAGTACACATTTATTTTTACTTTAGCTTATAGGCTATGGAATACGTCGAACTTTGAGAAATGTAGCCCAACTGGACTTTTTGTTTTCTGATATACATAGCAGAATGCCTGCAATCAGCTATCAGGTGAAAATTAACATCTTGGCTGTAAAACTATACAGTAAACACAAACAAACCAACAAAATACTACAGATTAACAAAAAGCAATTCTCAGAAGTGCTTCTCACGAATCCTTGATTTTGAAATTGTGAAAGCAAGTTGTAGGCTTAACAATAAATACACTTTATTGCCTCATTAGCAGCTCTTTGGATCCTAATGTTTAATGCAGGCCATCAGCAGCAGTTTCATGTCAAGAACCAGTCCACACTGTACCTCCCAAGGCTATTACATATTGACAGATTTATGAACGAGGCACACTTTAATCAGTAGATGGCCTGAAGTCATTAAATCAAGCGGCAAGTTGTTAAATTACGGCGTGTCCTCCAAAGGAATGAGCCAGGCATTCTCTAAGCTGCTTTAAATTTGACACATGTCAGTGCTCAGTTGGTGGCCAGGATAAGTCATTGACCGGTACAGATGGTCTGTCTAAATTAGATACCGAATGCAATGCAATACATAAAACACATGGTGCCTATTTTAATACATATTCTGAATAAGGAAGTGGTCAAGTGCTGTTTCAATTGATTTCTATGTTATTGCGTGTGTGTTGTATTCATATTTTAGTAGTACTGCAGTACATGTTCCTTTACATCTCTAGATGCATACCCTGGCCGCTGTGACTTTGAAGCCGGCCTCTGTGACTGGGTTCAGTTGAATGACGAGCTGAGCTGGACTGTGGGCAGAGGTGGTATTGAACCTGCAGTGGCGTTTGGACCTGATCGAGACCATACAACTGGAATGTCAACAGGTAATTCCATGATGATGATTCATTATGAGATAGATTCCCATGCTTTGGAATCTCATAGAAAAAAAAAAGTTCAAATAATACTTACGGAAAAGGAAGCCATTGTTACTGCGTCAAAAAAAGAATGAAAAAGAAAACAGTAAAATGTTTTACCCTTCAGTGAATTTCTTCAAATGTAAATCCACCAAAAATATAAGCATTTATAAAAAACGTTTTTATTGTACTTCATAAACTACTCTAAAATGCGGTAAACTTGTTTTGTACAATATATAATATATAAAGTGTTTATAAATGTTTTGTGAGGAAGAGTATGAGTAAGACAAGCTTAGTAGTTCCACTGAATATGGGACTATTGCGCCTATTCACAAAACTTGAAGAACATTTTTTAAATGTTCTAGCAATGTTTGATTTGTTTATTCTCAGTTTTTAAAGAATGATTCCTTAACACAGTTATTAAAGTTTTGTGTATATTATCACAGTACTTATCCTGGCAATGGCATTGAAGATAGGACAATGTGTTTTACTAATTTGTGTATACCCTCATCCATCATACACATTCTTGTACAATTCCTAACTACACATATTGCCAGCTTCAATGACAAAGTAAGACAACACACAACAAGTCGTACTGTAGAACATTCAGATTTGATTTTGGATTTGAGTCATTATGGTGTAATTACCATACAATAGGTACCATAAATATGTGACTGCATGCTGTACGTGACTGTATTATAGCATGCATATCTACTGTTCCAATATCAGACTGGTTGTTTCTGTTGCTGTTATACCTCCTGAATTTAAAAAGGATGCTTCAAACATAGAACGATGTGTTCACCATTCACACAACAAACTTTTGTGTCCTATTCTTTATCCAGGGTACTTTTTGTTCATTGATACTCGCTACCCTCATCAAAATGGACAACATGCAAAATTAGGCAGCCCTCTTCTGACTAGTGGCCCAGAGTGTCAGCTGCGATTCTACTATTACATGTCAGGAGATAGTGTGGGTGCCATAAGGGTTTACCTGAGAACCTCTCTTGGTGGACCACTGGAACTGCTGTGGGAAAGGCAGGACAAGGTTTGGTGCAATATTTGTTTAATATTTATGTGGCAAAAAACCATTGCTATTAATTATTGGTTGTTTTGAAATTATTTTTGGAAAGATAATTACATTGCCATTGATTGCTGGTTGTAACATTTATTAAAATAGTAATCTCCGGCTAAGAGAACACCCCTCGGGGAGCAAGTGAAGTGTTCTCTTAGCCAAAGTGTTCTTTAAGATGAAGTTGACCACCAGACACAATATGAATCATTACATAAATATTTATTACTTGTCATGACGCACGTGCATCAACATATGAAAGAAACAGAAACAGTAAGAGAAAAGCAATAGGCAAGTGTATGTTAATAAACTATAATAATAAAGTAATAGACAAACTAATGTTAATGAACTAACTGTCAGACTAAATTAACAGAGCACCCCTACACACGTTAAAAAATGTCAACAGGTAATTCCATGATGATGATTAGTTATGAGACAGATTCCCATGCTTTGGAATCTCATAGAAAAAAATGTAGCAGCTCTAGATTAATTATGAATACCTGTACAGGAGCAATATTCAAGACACGCACAACATTATTTAACAGAATGGTGAAGCAACTCACCAGAATGGAAAACACCAAATTGATCGGCGACTTGTGCCTGAAACAGCGGTGCTTTTCGCCTTTTGTTTACATGCCATTTTGTAGCGATGAGGGGCACTTGTGGAAATCAGAATACAAAACGAGGCAATGAATAAATCATTCAGTGTGCCTCAAGACATTCTCGCGATGACAAGTCAATTAAGTTTAGTCGTCACCAATGGTTTTTACCCCGGTTTTCTCCCCAATTTGGAATGCCCAATTATCATTTTTATCCCGGTTCACCGCTGCAACTCCCGCGCCAACTCAGGAAACGGCGGCAGACACACGTCATCAGACCCATAGTGCCAGAGGATAACACCGATCTGAGTGGCTTCTACAACAGACCCACAGGCGCCATACTGGCCACAGGAGTTGCTGGTGCGCGGTGAACCGAGGATTACCCTGCCGACCTTAACCCTCCTCACCCGGGCGGCGCACACTGTGCGCCACCCCCTAGAAACTCCCGGACACAATCCGCCATGGCATAACCTGGACTCAAACCAGCGATCTCCATGCTATATAGAGCACCTTTGCTGGATGCGCCAAAACTGGGCATATCAGTGCCAAAAAGGTGTTCTTTTAAGCAAAGTTCCTGTTCCTTTAGGCGAAGCATTTACAATGGGACAAATCTGTTTCACCACTTGTTTTTCTCAATTATGAATCCCACAGCTGTATTGGTTATTATTTCAAACATTGTTCTCAAATGTGTCATTATTTTACCATAATAGATTATGTTGTGTACTTTATTAGCTTATAAACAGTGAATCCGTATTTTCTTCATGTCATTTTTTAAGACTCCAAAAAACTTGTTGTTGATGCATAATGGTAGAGGAAGGTTTTGATAATCTTTTTATAAAATTACTTTAAAAAAAGATACATTTAATTTATTTATCTACCTGTACTTACTAGTGCTTCTTACATGAAATGTTCTAATTTTAAAGAGTACTGTAAGTAGCTTCAAAAGGCAGATTTAGAGAGAAATAATAATAACTCAGTGTTTAAAAAGAACCCAGAACCACTCAGAATCATTGCAAACAACATAACAGATTCAATAAAATGGTCTTAAGCGTATGATTCTGGTATTTAAAACTGCAAATAGGAACTCTGGTTAATGTTTGTTAAGTGCAATTGCAGGAATGTACATTTGCTGAAATGCCATTTTTCTTTGAAAAGGGTGGTGCTTACTATGAGAGAGCAGAGGTGAGTGTGTTCCGCCGCCGCCCATTCCAAGTGATCATTGAAGGAAGTGTGGGGAATGAAGCTGGTCATGTAATCGCCATTGATGATGCCTCCTTTTCATCAGACTGCTGGTTGTATGAAGGACAGCTTCCATCAGGTAAAGTGTACAGTTGTACTTACACTAGTGTTGGCTAAATAGTGTTTAATGAAACAAAACCTATACTGAACTCAGTACCATCACCAGTAATTTCTATGGACTTAGGGAAAACTGGGCATATCATTGACCAAATTTGGGGTAGTTTGGGACTGGTAAACCAGAGTTTAATTGTATAACATGTTTTCTAAGTATACTTTATACAGTACCTGAGCTGCATTATATTTTAATGTACCAGAGGAGCAGTTTGTTAGTTATTATAATTTTCTTATGATTTATTTTGTTTTGAATTGTTTGTTTTGGTCAACAGCAATTTATTATAAATAAAGTTGGCACATAATGAGGCAATGTTGCATAAACCATGTGACTTGTGTAACTGATGAGTGATTGACTGTGCAGTATATAAATCCTACAGCAGTTAGCTGGTAGCTTTTTGGAATAACACAAGTGATATTAAACAACTTCTAGTGACTGGCAGTGGAAGACAGCAACTGCTGTGGATTGTGACCTCAACACAGACATTACCAAAACATTGAATGGAAGTAAGCTTGTCCCACTGTATTGAACATATTTGAATGTGAAATGATATTGCAGGTTCAACACTGGCTCCTACCACCGAGAGCCCCTGCTCAACCAATCAGTTCAGATGTGGCCACAATGAATGTATACCAGTCTCCCAATACTGTGATGGAGTAATGAATTGTATTGATGGATTAGATGAAGCAACCTGCGGTACGTGAATCTATATATATTATACGCCTTCTCTAAATGTATTACTTTTTATGATAATTTTGTATTAGTGTTTAATCTAGTTATTTATGTTAAAACGTCTAAAATTTGCTAAACGTTATACTGGCTAGAGTTAGTGGAAGTGTACTGAAAATAGACTTCTGGTTTTGTAGATGAATACAAATTCACAAAAGTAAAGTGTTTACAGCAGGTGTTAATATCATGGTGACCTTTCCAGATAAAACAAAAAAAAGGTATTCAATTAATTCAAATAAATAAGGTAGTAACTTGAGTTTAAAACTGACCAGGTATGTGTACGTTTGAGGAGAGGAGGTGTGGCTGGAGAGATGACAGCACTGGAGATCATGCATGGAGTCGTCAGCAAGGTCTGACGGCAACCGGAACAGCCCCTAATGCTGACCACACTACAGGAACTGCTATGGGTAAGACAACTCATGAGGGCTCATTTCATAGTACTGTATTGTAAATGGGATTGTAGTATCATCTAGCTCATTACAACCCTTTAAAACATATTTCTAATCTCACACTTTGTTCTTTTTGCAGGCTGGTATATGCTAGTGGATTTATCCACTGGTGTGTTTGAAAGTGAAGCCCTCCTACAGAGCCCAGTACTTGGAGAAGCAGCCAGTTCTTGTACTGTTAGCTTCTGGTACTACATGCCAGGTAAGAGTCTTCTGTGAGCACACAATGGCATTGCTCTTTGAAAGAACAGGCAGTGATTTCAAAATACTTATTATTTGATTGGCTCAAAGACAATTGCAGTTGGGGAGCATGTAACTCTTTCACACTGCAAATAGTTTACAGATGAATTGCTCTACAGTATGAGAATGATGCCTCCACTTAAAATGCCAGGCTGATCAAATATTTAAATACTTAAGATATTTATATAAATATTCCCATTTGTTATGCATAAGACACTGAATGTATTTAATTGGTTATCATGTGAAAGTATGTCTCTAAGTTACAAGTGAAAGATCTTCTGTACTGTGTAGATCTTCTGTACTGTGTAGGGACCTGGGCATGTGTTATGAGCAGAAGGTAGTTGTTAAAGTAACACAGGAAAGTAACTATAATGTAACATTGACAGTAATAGTTTTCAGTGGGAAAAGTATAGTAGAAGCAACTGTGTGCAAATAACAAAAATTCCATAAATCTTACCTGATTTACACTTCCATTGGCTACAGATGTCTCAAATGTGCAGTTTTGAAAGAAAACAGAGTTACATGTGTTTTAGCATGTTTTTATTTTTAACATGATATCTGATACTACATTAGGTCAAAAAGGGGATTATAAGATTAATTTCTAAATGCTTTTGTAGGTCATAATCTAGCCTTGGTGGGGTATATTTTTCTGAAATACTTTTTTGCTCCAGCAGTTTGTAAGGAGGAACGGTATACAAAGACACAGCATAGTTACAGGAAGGAGCAGACTTGCTAGTTTTATACCGTAACACATAGGCGGAATTTACACAGGGGACACGGGGGGACATGTCCCCCTCACTTTTTCAATGATGGGGAAATGTCCCCCTCACATTGCAGGAGTACTAAAACTTTTTATTTCACGATAATGTATCAGTATAATCTAGTCGTATAGAAATCAATGGGAAGAAAAATGGGATCGAATCCGGGATCACTGGAGTCGGATCATGAGATGTTGTTTTACTACGAGGATCTGGATCAGGCTCCACTGATCCAGAATGTGGATCCAATCCTGGAGCTGCACAGACCTTAACTTGGGAAACTGACCAATGAGAAGTCAACATACGTGGCGCATAGTTTAAAGATCCTGGTTGACAAATTTGTATACAGCCTGAGATCACAGTAATGTTGAGGAAAAATACCAAACGGATGGACTAAGATAGAGGAGGATGCACTACGTTGCTGTATCCAAAACACAGGAAAATGGTTTAAGTTTGTAATTCATCATAGCTCGTGTTATTTACTAATGTTATCACACTGAGGTTTCTGTCTGCTTAAAGTTTAACTTTTCATTTTAAATTGAAACAGTAAACTTAAAACAGCAAAATGACCTTTGTGCAAATAAATACAGACATCAATACAAACTAAATACATTACCAAGAACTTTTTACACAGTTATACAATATATTACTGATTCTAAATTATTTTGCGTGTTTAAATACACCGCACAGACTCTCGCATCTCTATTTATCAATTCCACTAAAAACTCACTCTTGGTCACGTTTTACTAAACATTTTTAAACTAATAAATAAACAATTACCATAACAAACATTATTGTATTCATCATAGTAAACTTGAGTTCTTACCTGTAAACAGGAACACATTTAAAGTTTGAAGTCTTGACCTTGGTGTTATTTACATTATCGTCGATGTGCGGTTTGAGGTTCAGGCTACATCTGCATATTTTAAGTGGATGGAAGCTGAAAATAATTTTAAAAACACCCTTTTCTTATACCAATACAGTACTAGCATAACTTAAATAGCAAAACTGTATTTATCTTACGTATTTCAATTGTGAGGAAACCTCAGCGTTTCTAGAAATATATTTCAAGGGCAATTCTCATCTCATTATGCCACACTTGCTCTAGCGCTTGCAGCATTGAGCAGGGGCTGGTTGTACTAAAGGGATCTGATCCTGGATCCAGGCTCCGATCTGAGTGGCACTTCAGTGCTCTTCAAAGACTAAAGAAGTCATGGCTTTGTAATTCCTTGACTCAGAAGCGACTGAATAATATAGCTATTTGCAGCACTCATCACTCAGGATAACATTGTCCGCAATTTATTGTTTTGAATGATTGCCACGGGAATGTCTTTGGATCTTGTAATTAGACATCCAAAGGGATGCAGTGTTTTATTATACTGTACTTGCTTGTAACATATTTTATTATGTCCGATAGAATAATCTTCATGCATGCCCCAGCTACAGAATCCCCCACTTTTGAAACCAAAGTTACGCCACTGCCGTAACAAAACATGTTTTTCCTGTCTCTGAAAATATGCCTTTGCACTTTCCTCCAAGTAGTGCCCTTTATATCCTGGAATAATACTTTTGAATATGTACTATATTTTCTTATATGAGGGTTAAATAGTATTTGTGTCCCCAGCGCAAAGATTAAAAGTAAAGCTATGACATATCTTTCGGTCCTATTGTAAGTGACCCTGCAGCAGCAGTTCACCTCCAAGTCTCTGTAAGTCACTTTGGATAAAAGCATCTGCTAAATGACCAATTAATAATAATAGTAATAATGTTGAGGATGCTGATATCGAGGTGCCATCCATCAGCCTCCCCATGATGTCCAGCCACCTGAGGTGGTCCAAGGAATTCTCCCCAATGAACACAGAACACATCCTAGCCATGCCTTAGATGTACTTCCTATACCTCTACAAACCTAATAAATAAGTATCGCAGTACAGTAGGCAAACCAATGTAGCAATTCTGATTGGGTATATACAGGCAATCTGCTCCTCTGCAGTCACAGATATGTTACCAATGTTTATTTAGAAAGGTTAACTTTGTTTGTTTGAAGTCACAGCTTGCATCAACATGTTTAAATACAGCCTACTTACTGTTGTGTATTTAAATGTGCCAAAGCTGATATGGCTCAAGATCACTTTGGCAGTGTAACTTTAAATTACTACAATGAATGAAGTAAATGATGAGACATCCATTACTAGACAATAAACCAGAGACATTAGTGATGCTAAGTACATCACTAAATATACTTTGTGAGAAGATAAAAACATATCCTAATCTAAAATGAATGCAAGTCAGATAAAAAGAAATCCTAATGCAAGACAAGTTACATGATAAGTACTGTATAATTAAACAAATGTTTTAACAAAACATTAAAATGCAGCCATTTTATATTTTGATTGGAAGTGTCTTTCTGCTTTTCTGCTAGCTGACAAAAAAATCATTAAGTAGGACTTTAGAAACGTACAATGTTTATATCTTGTTAGTTTGACTTGTTGAATGGTACTTCGGGCAGTTTTGTACCACAGAGTTTGGCATTCGGTCGATTTAAATTTCACAGTTATTGGGCTAAAAAAATGGATTTTGTGAGGAGCTGTAGGCTCCTGGAAGACAATTTTGCCAATTATTTGCACTGCAGGGAATGTCTTCTATTAGAAGCTGATACTCTCCATAATAATGTTTGCATTTCTAACAGCAAGCATAAATACATGTTATGAATGACATAAAGAGGATACATGTTTTTAATGTATAACATTTTAGTAGCAGCAGGGCTTTATTGCAACCAACATACAGTAAGTAATTATCATAAATGAATGCAGGTTCAGTAAGTTTTCAGTTAAACTATGCAGTTCATATGGGAGCTACTGTAAAGTGCGTTGCAATATAGAATGCTATAGTTAAGTAAAAGGGATTGCTGAGACAAGTTAATTGGCCCACTTGACAATTTAGTAACTAAATACATGAGAGATAGCAAGTGGTCCAGTGACTGATATACTTTAAATGAATTGATTTTGGATGTCTGTTTAAAAATAACAGAGATATGCGCATCAACAGTTTCTGAATAGACATCTGTGCATTGTTGAAAACAATAGGATAGTCTTCTGTTTTTCATTTCAGGTTAACTATGAATTGGGTTTTGCCTTGAAGGTGACAAGATTAGACTCTAACCTCAAGGACATTGTCCTGATCAGATGGATATTATTATTTATTATTTGTTTACTTAGCAGACGCCTTTATCCAAGGCAACTTACAGAGACTAGGGTGTGTGAACTATGCATCAGCTGCAGAGTCACTTACAATTACGTCTCACCCGAAAGACGGAGCACAAGGAGGTTAAGTGACTTGCTCAGGGTCACACAATGAGTCAGTGGCTGAGGTGGGATTTGAACCGGGGACCTCCTGGTTACAAGCCCTTTTCTTTAACCACTGAACTACACAGCCTCCTTATAGACAAAGGCATTTTTAAAGCAATTTTGTTGCTGGGTAAAAAGATATTGATGCATGAATTGTGTAGATTAATTGAGCTTCCTGTGATCTGACACAGTTGATCTGAAGCTGATAGAAAATGCTGCTCGTCTGAATCTCCATAAAACATGAACGTGAATGGAAGGTGTTCAGCATGAACTTCATTAATCACAGACCAAACGGGCTAGTCAGTGATTAAGAATTCAGTTGAAACTGGTAGACCATAGAGGGTAATTAGGCAAGGTGACTGCAGTGTCTAATGTGGTCAGAAGACAGAGAAATCAAGAACTATAATTCAAGATTCTCAACATTTTTGAGTAATATTTTCCATTAGTTGAGAGAACCAACTGAAGGGCAACTTTTCTTAAGGTTAAATATTGCTGCTCACTTAATTTAACAAAATGTAAATGTTCTACAGATTGTGTGTCTTTTGAAAAGTTGGTAGGGTTAATAAGAGCTGAATTCCTGGGAATGAGTCAGATGAATTGATGACTGTCCCAGTCTCTGTCACTTGAGCATGACAACAACCAGGCTCTCCATTAAGCCACTTGCTCTACACACAAACACTCCATTGTGGCACATATGTTCTCTCGTTACTGTATGTCTTTATGATACTTTATATTAGTGTAATTATATATTTTCTTCTTTGTTTTTCTGATATACTTTATTTTCATTTTTTAGTAATGTATTGTATTTTGATTTTAATCTTTATGTGTATTTTGCTTTTGTTCATTTCTAAAACATACAAATCATAAAAATCACAAAAAAAAGAGCATTAGAAAAAACTATATGTATTGATTGATCTAATTTTTCCAGGATTTGAAGGCTCATCCCTGTCACTCTTCATTGTTGATAAAGACGAGAGGGAAATCTGGTCTTATACAGCAGGAGGAGAAAATCAGTGGAATCAGGCTTTGGCCAGAATAGGAAGACAGAAATTTGGATATAAGGTACAACAGTACAACATTGCAGCCTCTGCCTTTTCCAGAGATAATTTACACACTTGCTTGAATGTATTTTGCATCTTTAATGTACATGTATAGATATCTGAAGTTTATAAATGTGAACACATCACACCCAAACATGACATTTTATGTACCCTTCATGTATGTGTGGTCAATATAGAGATTAACTATGGCAACATGAGAGTTTAAATCATTCAACTGCATAATGGACAGAAATGACAGCATGAGCTAAAGATTTTTTTATATTAATATTGTAATATAAAATATTTGTGTAGTGTATACAAACTTAGAGACTGAGTTTTTTTTTAGGACGTTTTTTTACAGAGTGCATACACAGTGCTGGACACAGTAACTTAAGGGCTTTAGACCCTGGTGGAGATGAAGATACTGTGGGAAGAATTCTTGCTTCACCCTCATCTTGGTTGAGGGCAGGTGGATAGTTTGGAGCTAATTAGATTAATGATTTCAGTCATGATTGTTAGCTCTTCCAATCGTCTTGGCCTGTCCTCAATATGTTTATCAGATCAGCTCTATAAAACAGAGCTGTTGGTAACACCTGCAGAGACTACCAGGGAAAGCAAGGTGAAGGAATTGTATTGTGGGTGAAACCAGGATCTTAATGGTGCCATTACATGAGGGGGGTAAAAGAAACTCGCCTTCCACAAAGTTTAGTATTGGATGGGGGTGAGGAGAACATACCTCTTAAAAGTTTATTGTTTTGTTTTTTTCTTTCTTAAATAAGCAAAAGGCAATTAAACCCTGAT
The DNA here is from genome assembly GCA_030684275.1 of Acipenser oxyrinchus oxyrinchus. Classification (NCBI taxonomy): domain Eukaryota; kingdom Metazoa; phylum Chordata; class Actinopteri; order Acipenseriformes; family Acipenseridae; genus Acipenser; species Acipenser oxyrinchus. The sequence goes on along the minus strand of CM060250.1, from coordinate 10,063,932 downwards.
ACATTGCTATTATGTGTTTCTCACTTGACATACAAGGCGCTATATCACACCCTCTCACGAGCTGCAGTCTTGATTTCTTAATAAAAATACGCTTTTACAAAAGCCTTTACCAAAACATTCCTTAAAGCATTTTATAGTTTTGTACAGTAAGTAGGGTCCATAGAAGCAGGGCAGAGCCATGTGAGCTGCTTGAAAGTAGGCCCGCAATTATTCATACAGATTTATGATCCTTTCAAAAGCCGCCCTATTCAAAAACTCAGATGAGGAAATGAAGCATCTTGGGGAGTTGTTGGTAGCTTATCATCAGGCAGGTTTAAACCTGTCTTCTTTTAAGTTAAGTATGTTACCTTGTGACAATGTGTGAGCAATACATGTGTTTTATACATATCCAATGTCTCAGTAATACATGTGTTTTATACATATCCAATGTGTCAGCAACACCTGCGCATTATATATAGAGGATACATCATAAGCATTCATAGAGCACTGCAGCTATTCCACGAATGAGGACAGCCGAATACCCAACAAGACCCAGAAATTAGTTTTTTACGGATCCTCATGAGTATTCTATTTATATAACAAGGATAATTATGGAAAAGAAAGAGTGTTTGAACATAAACTAATTTCAAACAGTGTGATTTCCCCCAGTCGTTATGTACTGTAATTGGATTTGACTGAATGCAAGTTAGATTTCAAAAAGAGATCCGTAATGAAAAATATTCCCTCTGGATCACCCGATAAGAAAAAGGTATTTGATGCTACATATCGCAACACTTGTATGAAAAATATTTAGTATCCCCACAGTAATGCTACATTTCACACTAAAATATTGTTGTATAGTGTATGTTTAGGGCACTAATATTACACAGTGAAGTGTCAGATTTGCTGTAATGCATTGTAACAGTTGAATAATAATTCACAATAGTTCATAACCCAATATTTCTTGTACCCTAAAGCCACATCATGACAAAGTACAATGTTTATTCAAAGATGTTTTTGTCAGATAATTGCACAAGCAGCAGAGGCCTTGGCTATTATTCTGGCTGACTTTGACAAGAACAGATGGTAAAACATCAAGGCTTCTCTGGTGATGCAGAATCCTTTTAAAGCCCACTCGTTAAACATGGAGGAGGTCGAACGTCACAGCAATTACCAGCATTTACAAGAAATCAATCTCATACATTTCACTTTGTTATGGTTAAAAATGGAATTGGTAAAGCTGCCTATAACCTTCATGAATTCACATGCAAAACAATCTAAATCAAAGCTACAAAGCATTTGAGAAACCTGGAAAAATAATACAGTTGCAGTACAGTTGATATAGAATATATTTTGTGTTCGGTCTGTATCGTTTTACATTATGTAGGTAAAAAATGCCAGTCCAGAAATTATTTTAAAAAGCACTTTTAGTAATTCAGCAAAATTATATATAACTATGAATTTGCAAAGTGCTTATTGATTTTAAACAGTGATACATTATTACTGCAAAATAGTTTTTGTGTTTGTTTGTTTATTTGTTTTGTGGTAGAATTTGCAATTACACCCACCCCTACATCGCCCCTCGCTTTTCTGTGGATTCGGATATATCGCGATCCTGGAGTTGGCTCCCGATTTTTACAGTATAACTGCGCATGCCTTAGCTGCACTTGCATAGACAATTTCACTTAGAATTACTGTTCATTTTATTTTGTAGTGCACATCACAACCTAAAATAAACAAAACAATTTAAAACCAAGCATTAATATCGTACTATTATCATATACA